>JAGXOD010000247.1:7347770-7560802 GCA_020368025.1 Brachyhypopomus occidentalis | reverse complement strand
GACTGGAATTGCTGTGACTAAGACAATGAACTCTTGCTCGTGCCTCTTGATGAAACCATCTCAGGGATCATGTTTTGTCTGGTCAACATTGGGTTTTGGGGATCTGTCAAACTTTGACCAGGCATATAAAAGGCATGAAAAGGGCAATGCACGTGTGCACGTGAGTGCATGTGCAAGGTTAAGTTGACTGGGCAGGGTCAGGATTACACATGCAATTAATGAAGATGCTCGCATTCATGTGGCAAAACATAATGTAAAAAGTCAAACAAATCAGGACCCAAACCACCTTACTGATGTGATTTCCTTGCTTGGCCAACAGGAGAAATCATGATGACAGTAGTGAATCAGTGAAGAAGTGAAATTACAGGGAGTTCACAGAAACATCTAAATATGACTCTGTCCTGGCCATACAATTCCAGACATCAGCTGTGTTTTCTGGTATGTCTCATTCTGTCTAAAATTACTCTATCTGTTTCTGAAGAGCTCAGAGATTAAATTCAGGCTGCTTCCTTTTTTGAATCGCATAAAACAACTGATATTGCTTGCCATGCCCAACTTTGTCAACGTTCACCATGTCAGAAGAGTTGGTCAAATTCAGCAGTGCTATTTGTTTTTTTTATGTTTCTGAGGGGCGAGATTCTCTGTCTACTTTTGAAATATTAAATGAAAACATGCAGGGCTACAATTTTAGGGATAAACTTGTGGCACAGACATGCGATATGGCTGCACTCATGGCCTCAGCCCTCAATGGTCTGCAGGCCAGAGTGAAGGCAACTGTCCCCAGTGCACATAGACTTAATCTGGTGCTGTCACGTGGGGCTAAATGCTTGTCTGAGTGCAGAATATTTTTTTTGCATCATTTTGCCACATTTTTCTCCAAATCCACTAAGAGGACATTTTTTTAATTTTGCAGGCTGTTCAAGCTTGACCAGAAACACTCCTACTCAATGGAATTTCACATCATAGATAGTGAGCACTGTGGTAAACAACTATGATGGCTTCCTGCAGACATTTTATAACATCGTTGCAGATAAGGCAATGGATGATGACACATTTGATCATGCTGATGGTTTTGTAATGAAACTGGAAGATTTTGAATTTGTTGTGCACATATGAACAGATGATCTGAGAGACTGATGTGGTCTGTGATATCATTCAGTACAGGGCTCATGGATGTTCTTTGCTGCACTGAGAACTGAGTCTCTTCTTGCTTTTGTCAAAGTTCAGAGTTCAGAGGTCAGAGAGGGCTTTCCAAGTTGTTTATGCCAAAACAGCAGGTCTGACATCCAACCCACGAGATGAGTCCGAGAAAAAGCACCATCTCTCCCAGTTCCATGATCCCCAGGAGCGCTACAGAAATCTGTACATATAATAATATAATAATCTCATCATAATCTCATCCTTGATCATTCCATGGAGCAGATTCCTCTACAATTTGTCAAGTTTGCACTTCTTAGAATTAGTCAATCCAGGGAAGTGTGATGACACAAGAAGTGTTTGCAGAGGAGTCATTCTAGAGTGTCCTGAAAAGGGAGACTGAGGATTGAACGTCAAGTCCTGTATTCAGATCAGGACTTGCAGGATAACAGGGGAAAGCTGTGTGATTTCTTAGTTTTTCTAAAAGACATGGAGTTGGACAGTGCAGTGCCTTAGCAGTACAAACTGTTACCGTTAGTGGCAACAATTGGAGCTACATCTGTGGGAATGGGTTTTCTTCTATTTACTTACTTTTTGCATATGTAACAACAAACTTATGCCAGTGTCTCAAGTGTGATCAATGTAATCATACTCTTGAAGAAACAACCTCTGAAAACGGCATCAGCATGAGAAAACAAGCAGACAAGCATGCAGGGGGAATCACGATGTCATGGGTGAAGTGTGGCCGTGACCTCAGAAGAAGAAAGGAAAAGCAGAAGCATTCGAAGCAGGGCTGTTGTTGGGGCCGCCTTAGGGTTTGGGCCGTGAATGCTTCGATGGCAGCCTTAAACCCTAACCCTAACCCTAACCCTTAAACCCTAACCCTAACCCTAACCCTAACCCTTAAACCCTAACCCTTACCCTAATCCTTAAACCCTAACCCTAACCCTTAAACCCTAACCCTAACCCCCAATTAGAAGAAGTCACAGTGTAGATTTCTTGGTGTGGGATATGTGTGTGAACTGCTTGTAAACTCTAAAATGGTATCTGAAAATAACAGGATGTAAATATGACAGTTGTGAATAAAGATTGTGACTAACAGTGGTATCTCCTGCACAGAAAGCCTAGTGGGGCACGATAATCTCTGGTCAGTATGTGACTCATTGGCGAAACTACACACAAACCTGCTTGTTCAAATTTGCCTGACTCTTTTACACCTTTGCATATCGTCTTCAACAAGACAGTGAGCGTCCTGACTTTAATCTCAATCTGTGTGTGTAATTTGTCTACCTTGTTATGAAAAGAGACATAAGACTGTGTGACTGAGGGTTGTTTTTGTTTTAAATCTTCATTAGAAGCTGTTCACACAGAAACAGGAATGGATAGATTGGCATCAGAAGCAATCACCTAGCAGATCTACCACTCTCATTAGTGAGGATGTTTTACTGTTAAGTACCTAAAAGAGACACCCAGTTTCTCCATGCTAAAAACAGTATTAAATATAATTTTATGAAGGTTTTCGGTTTATTTAGCATGGTAGTTGCATGCATAATCATAAGATTATGGTGCAACTATCACAGCACACACTCTCTCATTTTAGACGATATTAACACTACGTCTTTCCTGAAAAACACATAACGTGTATGAAACATTCGTTCATCATGACAGTGTCCAATTGTATCTATCTTAGAGAACGAAGCTAGCATATTTACATGTTATTACAAAAATCAGATGCATAATTCTATATTTGTACAAGATAAGAAAGGAGAGATCAGTTCCTGGGTAGACACTCCTCACTCTGAGATCACCTGTTGCTGTTCAGTAGTGCTCCATGTAGTGGCGTTGTTGCGACACCGCTCGAGTCAAGATGATAACCACAGCACACAGGAGGTGAGGTAAGAGCGGCGAAGGTCTCAGAAAGCAGAAACGAGAGAGCGAAAGAGAAATGTTGATTTGGGCAGATGAGACAAAGGAGCAGAAGCAGTGAGGAGCTCACATCTACCACGCTGCTCTTCCTCCCGTTGACACGCCGCGCTCGCGCTGCTCGGACGGGGGATGCTCCGCGCCGTACGCCAGAACCTCTCAGAACGCCTGAACTCAAACATCCATGGAGCACTGTGGCTTCCATCTTGTCACCTGCACTCTAGTCCTGCCGTGGGTCCTGCTGCTGGTTACTGGTAGTTCTCAAGGTAGGTCAGGGTCCCTGGCTCGTGACACACAGGCTGAAGTTTGTTTAGGTGGCGCGGCGCGGTACGCACATATGCAACAACACTCATCAAGTTTGGGATTCACAGCTTAGCATTCACACCATCTATGAAGCTCTGTTGTACACAAAGGACGTAATGATAGGCTCTTTACTGCTCAGTTTGAAATGCTGGGGACTATGGGCGTGTGGACCAGCGTCCTGCTGTGATGCGGCTTGTGGGTAAACAGTGTTTCCCAGCAACATGACCGTCGCCTACATCCACAGGGGGCTTCTGGGTCACCTGTTAGAACGTCTAAGATTAAGGTCTCCATATTTTTTTTGTCAGTTTTAGGGAAGATGTGAACTTTTTAATATTATCACGAATAGTCAAACATCTTCATGGGATTAACAGTATGAAGTTTATAAATGTTCAAATGGATGTTATGAAGTGGTTCAGGTGAGGCCTGTTCTGTCTGTCAACCCTACATGTCAATGTCATTGTGCTGTTTTTAAAAATAGCTCACAGCTCACTGGCTGTCTCCACTATATGTGGTGTAATCGAATGCAACTACAGCAACCAAACACAAACCAGGCTATTCTTGTACATAGCAGTATGTATATTCACAGTGACTGCAGGGTTGCAGTAACAACTTCTTGTTTTTCTCAGAAACACTTTCTGAGAGACAACTGAAACCTTACATCCTTTTTTAAACATGGAATTATATGCAGATGTGCAGGTTAGTTTAAGATTTCAATTCCCCCTGATTCTGAAACAGAGAGTTCATCTTGTTTTGGTCTAATGCTGCACAAACACAAACGCTGCACAGATCCGATGTGTTAAAAACAGGACGTGCCTTTTAGCCCCTGATGGAGGAGGTGGGGGGCTCACCTGCTTCTGACTCCCCTTATAATGTAAAACACACTCCTACTCAAAGAAATGCCACACAAATGTGTGATTTTGAGAAATGAGTAAAAAAAAAAAGATTTTCTTCTTCTTTGTCTCCAGTGGGTTAAACTTGAGGTAGCACAGTAAAGTCCTGCTAAGATCAGGTCACTTCAGCTGTTTCTGTTCAGGATCCTGTGCCAACACGTATCCGAAGGACCAAGCAGTCACAACTGTCTTGTGGATTTCAGTACCATTTTTTTAGGGCCATGCAATTGTTAATTTTCAGAAAAAAATTTTTCTTTCAAAATTAACAAATTACTCGTGTACTATTTTCAGCTTTGAAAACTTAATCAGTACATGGATAACTGAAAGGTTTGAAAGTGTGTTTACAAAAAACTATTTTTATAATAGTTTATATTAATATAATTATAATATATTATAATTATATGATAATAATATAATAATTATTTAAGCCCTGCAAATAAACATTCTATCCAAATGAAATATTTGCAACCTTTACTTGATATGTGTCATCTATTATTTATATAATCATGTGTAATAAACAGGTTAACAGTATATTTTTTTTTGGATGTTATGAGAGGAATCAGTACAATGGAGAAGAAAGACATGCTCGTACCAGTTCAACAAGGATGAGCTGAGGAGCTGGGTACGATCAGAGGAATCATGAACAAGCCATGAAGTCTGAATTCCCATTAAATTAGATTCGATTAGATTCTTGTGATTGCACAATAAATAGCACTAATAGGGAAGCATAATGTAAAAACAGGTGAATACAAGATGTTAAAAAGATGTCCCACAAACATCCCTGCAAAGTCCCATGGACTTTACCAGGACGTCCTACAAACGTCCTATAATAACGTCTTCTATAACGTTGCAACCCAACAAAATAACATTCAGAGGACATTCACAGTCATATTTGGGGGACTTCTTCAGGGATGCGCTTCTGTCAACTAGGACTACATATATTTCATAATATTCTCTCTTTTTCTCATTGTATTTCAGAGCCTGTGCATCAGTGTATTCCAACTCTCACGGTGTCTCGTAACACAGTGTGGAGGGCAGCGCCAATGCAGCTCCTGAAGATCAACTGCACCGTCACCACTGATCCACACTGCTGGAATAACACATTAGTGTCTTGGTGCAAAGTCGATGATGGGAATGACTGCAAACATCTGAATCACTCCAGTCACACCATAACAGAATGGAGGAATGTTACTGGGGATAAAAGGATCTCATTCCTGGTATTCAGGAACGTATCTGCCTCACAGAGTGGAATTTACAGGTGTAAAGTAGAGGGATATGTATCCACTGTGAGCCATAACATCAATGTTACCGTGACGGGTAAAACACTTTAACATATGTACACACACACATATATACACACACACAAATAAACATGTGTTTGTTCAAATATAAACTCAAATCATGCTGTCCTAACAGACTCTGTAGCAACTAAAGATAACGTGGACGCTGAAGTTGAAAGAAATCTAACGAAACCAAGTAAGTCCATTTTTATGGTTTACCTCACAAGCTGACAAACTCATGCCTTTATAATTAGGTGAATATGTTAATATTTGAATGTTATTACATTAATTAAAACTTCAATATAATTATTATTTTTATTCTGTGCAAAGTCACTGAAATACTGAAATACCACCTTAAGTACTCTCACAGAATTGCTATGTATTTGTTTCAGATGTGTCTGAAAGTGGTAATGTAAACTGGCCATTGCTGTTGCCCTATGTCTACATCTGTGGTGGGATTCTGCTGGTGGTGGCAACAGTGATGCTTGGCTCTCTGCTCATCGTCAAGTGCCAACGTATGTAGTGCTCTTTTTTTCTTCTTCTTAAACATAATGACGTGCAGAAAGGTTATGTGCAGGACTGTGTGTTTTGGTTAATGTATATGATCAACTTTTACACTCGAATAGGACCCAAAACGTCAAGGAAAGAGAGAACAGCTGAGAATCAGGTACAGCATGTCGGTTTGTTAGACTCTCTACTGACGGAAATAGAAGCATCCTTCTTCACTGGCAGTGTGTCACCATATTTGCATCTGCTTTGCAGTATACAGCAACCCAAGTGGCAAATCTTCCTAATCCCATAAACGACGCCATTAGTCATCAGCCGGGCAACACGCACAGTCTGCCTGCCCATCTCAGTCCATCCAGCATGTATGACATCCCACCTACCAGGGCCTCATCTCACAGAGACCGCCCCTCGGCGGGAAGGCGTCCAGCCAATCAGGTGACACCAGGGCGAAGGCGTGACCAGGACAACGTGAAGGAGGAGGAAGAGGACAGCCCATTGGTATACGCCTCCCTGAACCACAAGGCCATGCTCCGACGACCAATCAAAGTCTCTCATTCAGAGCTGGAGAACTCGGAGTACGCCGCAATTAAAACGTCATAATATCCCATGGAAGATTTAAGCTGATCTGAGATCAGCTCTGTTATTTTATTTATTTTTAAATAAAGGTTAGTGTTTAGACATGAATAAGACTAGCTGGTCAAGGAGCAGACCTTTGAATTTAGCACTTGGACCACAATATAGTCACAGATATTATCACAGAAATCATTAGGCAGGACTGAGGGGTAATTAACATGGGGGGATTACATTATAAATGTTCCAAAAACACACTTATGTATTTATGTAACCTGATGTGCTTCCACTGTAAATATAATAATACTCTGTAAAATATGAAATAATTTGAAATAATTTTGTCAGATTCAACCTCTTTTGGCATTACTTTTACTCATTTTTTCATTAATATCATGTAAAAGGTAAATACTGATCAGCCCTCCTAATGCCCGGGAGACAGAGATGGTCCCTGGCCAGAGGTGACCGAGCAGATGTGCACCGCGTATCGTAACAAAACAAACGTTACAGACCTGATTTCTGTGCACAAAACCTGGATGGTGTATAAGTGCATGATGGGACGGCATTGTGCAGAGCACAAAGAGCAAAGCACCCACAAGCACTACGACACACACTCACACTTCCTGTGTGAGGAAGGGGAGCTGGTGATGCATGGAACATGCCGTCGCACGACTGACACCTGTAGCAGGGCGTAGTCAGCGTGACCTCCGGCTGTAGTGAGATGAGTACGATAACACTTTATTTGTCCTGCGTGTGCACGTGTGATAAATCTCTGTGCCGCATTCCCTAAAAATAGGTTTCTGCAAAAATCATTCAAAGTCTCTGCGGTTTGGACTCATGAATTAGACACAATGCTACATAGTCTGTAATGTTGTGAAACCAACACTATATTGTGATGTACAGCATATGGAAAATAGAAATACATTTCAGCACATGTATCCTAGATGGAACTTAAACTGAGAATGGTGAAATTGGCAATTAGTTTCAAAGGTAAATAAAAATTCGTGCAATTCAAATAATATTTCTGCTCAAATAACCTCACATGAAACTGATGTAAATACATTTGGCCTCACACATTTGATAGTACAGTATTTGATTGACATGACCCACAGCAACAATTGCAATCATTCAAGAACCAAAGTGGGCAAAAAGTGAGTACATTCTACAGACTGTAGGTAGCATAGCATAGCATGGACAATGAGTGGCTAAAGAAACAAGTTCCTTTGCTACAGGCCTGAGGTTGGTTTGCTTTTTGTGATAGTACAACGGTTGGTTTGAGTAGGGAACTGTAGATTTGTGTGCAAGTGTCAATGCCATTCAGGACAAGTGATCAGGCAGTAAGACTAATGCATAACAGGTGATTAGGCAATGAGACAGGCAATGTTTCTCACGCCTCCCGCCCAACCCCAAAAAGTCAAAAAGTGCAAAGTTGATTCTCAGTTCCATTAAAATGCCTATCACAACAGACTCAAATAAGAGAATTGGACTACTTTCAGTTCAAATGAACAGTTCCTATATTATACAGAACATCCTTTCACATCTGGGTTTTTTTGTATCTGGTTGTGTCTGCGTGCCTGCTGGCTAATGAAGGTGCTTCATTTGTCTCGGGGGCGTTTGAAGTGAGCGCTGTATCTACCCTAGACGTCTGTGGCAGGTCGGAGGAGGCGGCGGTAGAGGATGTTTGATTTGTGGCTTTCAGGAGCACAAGTGCAGAGCATGCGAGGCTGACGTCCGTCACACAGCAGAGTTTCGCTCAGAGTCAACGGTGGCTCCAGCACACCTGAATAAAGAACTGTTGAGAACGAGGCGACGATTCGACAGAGTCCCGTGGGTTTGCACTGGGAACTCACCAATGTATGCGTGATGCAGAAACCCCCTTTGCCTTTAAAGCAAGTGCTGAACTCTGATGCTTGCAGTCACTAATTATTCGAATTGCGCTTCAAAAGGACACTGAAAGGGAGAGTGGTGGTTTGAAAAAGAAAGAAAACAACATCTCCCATAGATTTGTTTTATTTCTAACCTTCAGAGCAACAATCCAAACCTCTGACTTTTTTCCATTGCTGTAGCATCAGTATAAAAAACAATAGACCAGCTTAATGGGTCTGTGAAGAAACAATGTATATTGGGTGTAAAATTGGGAATATTCAGATTATGAGGTTCATGCTGTAAGTATTTTTCACCAATGCCAACCATTCAGACACCTGTGGAGCAGTGTATAGGTTCTTGTTCTCAAACACTATTATCCCACATGAGTTTCTGGGATTTCTTTGCACTCAACTCTGTACAAGCCCAGAGATGTGGCAAATGTTTTGGTCATTGTTGCTGACTTCTTCGGTCTGATGCTTCAGTCACATTTAGGATGTTAAACACAGGAACTCTTCCTTGGTCCCCGTGTGCTCAGACAGCAGCAACAGAGCCATCAATATGATGAGACAATAAGACTATTTTCTGAAAATAAAAATTACCCAGGGCCAAAGACATTACTTTTTTTCCATGCAAAATATGTAGTTTGTGTTATAGGTTGTAAAATGGTTATTTATAATGGTTACTATAAAATCTGAAAATCCATATCTATATCTAAATCTATATCTCTATTTACAATCTTTAAAATCCACTTCCAAAATTTGCAATAAAAGGGGTTCCATTATCAAAAGTTTGCATTTTCATTTTCAAATACAGTATGCATTACCAACAGCTTGGTGTTAGGGGCTTTACAATAAAATGAGTCTCACAGTGTAAAGGCAAACATTTCACATTCTAGGGGACTAACAGGAATCAAAGGGAGGGTTTGAAATAAAGTTTTGATGGAAACCTGTAGGGACAAAAAAACAAATACAACAGGTACTCAAATGAATGGGTTCTTTTGGCTCAAATTTATTAGCAGTTATTAGTTGAGAACGCGTAAAAATTTAACACTGCAACATCAGCTGTTAAAGGACTATCAAAACATTTCACATGCAACACATTCTTCTACTTTTTGACAGTTTGCATACAATCACACATACACAGACATAGTTCACCCTAACATAAGAATCTGAATAAGAGGCATGCTGACCTATTCCCGACATTAGCTCAGTTGAAATATTCAATTTTTTTTCTGTAAAACATGTGACAGGATGTCACAGGTGATTCCAGCTATAGCGATCTCACCAATTTCACTGCAAAATAGCATGAACACTTCACGTGAGTTAGTGTAGAACACTGGCTGGCGATAAGTCTGTAGTTTTATTTCCTGATCAGTCTTAAATGAAACTGTAAGCAAGAAAAGACATAAATCATGGTTTGAAAAGGTGGACATCAGGTCCATAGTGGGTACACAGTTTGCTTATAAACAAACTTCAGCAACTATGAAACAAGACACAATAAAGTGTTAACACAATGGGTTGTTATCAAAATGTCATGGTATTACATGGTATTAAATTAGTACTACTAATTTTTCAAAATAGCTTACAGGGAAAAAAATGTTCTCTGTTTCGCATTTCAGTGGTAAGGAGTTTGAAACAACTTAAACTGCCTGTGAAGCAGATATCCTGACATTAAATGTATTGAGTTAACGGACAATCCGCAGGACTAGAGATACGAGTCGATCCCCTCCACGGTACGATTCTGCTGCCCTCTAGTGGGAGCACTTGAGCAGGAAACGCAGGCATGCAATAACATGGAAGCAATAGCAAGACAGTCAATGGCTTGAAAGGTCTTACTGCCAAAACAGTGTTGTTCTATGGTCAGAATGATGTTGGATTTCATAAATCGCCATCAACAAAATAAAAGGAAATTATAAAACAATAAAAATCTTTTTATAGAAAAGACGAAATTCTTGCTAGATAAAAAAAACCCACAGTGCATTGCTGTCATTTACAGGGAATAAGAAATATTTAATATTTCCATTCACAATGTTTAGGTCGTGCTTTATGATTCATGTTTATGATGACAAAGACCCCAAGAACTCCTGAATCTGCAGCCATATATCATAAATTACAGTTACATGACAAAGAAGTCATCCAGGGATCTAATAGCCCTGTTGGATACACTGTATGTATGACACATGTATATGTGTATATGGCAAGTGTGCGTGTGTGTTTGTGTGTGTGTGTGTGCATGTGTGTGTCACGTGTACGTTACTGTTCGGTCGTAGCAGCCTGTTCATCCATCTGAGTTCATTCCAGTCTCAGATGTCTGACCATAGAAAGCGAGAAAATAAGATTATTCACATAAGAGTAAAATACCCAGGGCATCATTACTAATCTGATATTAAGATTAAATTATAACTTGTGGATCATGATTATGCAAAAATATTATGTAAAAAACTAATTAACAAATCATTAATAATTGTTCCAAAAAAACAGAAATAAATGTGCTCACTAAAACCAGAACTGTAATCTCAATTATGACTTTTGGGATGAGTCATCAGAAAAAACAGATAATCAAATAGTTCCCCATAGCAGCTTCACTAATATGGTGTACTGTAGCACTGTAATACGTAGTTATGAAAGATTAGATATTTTGTCCACATAAAACATCCTCACTGTAACAGGTCAAATCTCCAGCTCAGTAGTCTTACTCTACCCCGAGTGTAGCCCCCAGAGTACTGCCCTCTCATTAAACGGCCCGTGGCCACACAATGCACCAACCGCGCACGTGCATTAAAAATGGCTTACTAGAATGCAAATCTGAAAACCCGTTTTGAAAAACGGGCCCACAAATCTCATTCCGCTCCCGAAATCCGCATCGTTCCAGCTGCACCATTTTCCTGCCTCCCCCGAGATTTCATCGCTACAGAAACAGATTTCCAACAACGTGCGTGTAAAAACTGGGCAGGAGCGATGAGCGGACAGCATTCCGTTTTAAGATCGTTTCTTTAACTGCGATGCATCTTCCCAGTGTTATTTTATACCTTGAATCTTCACGCCTTAAACATTTTCTTTGTGAGACTCTCTGAATTAGACGTACCTATAAATAAACTAGTCTTGCCATGCAGCAGTTATTGTAGAGGCTAGTTCTGTACGCGGCACGTACTGAAATGCTCGCTTTATAGACTCCGATCAGGCCACAGTCAGCAAAACCCAAAACAACAGCATGTGTCAATGACTTTTCACACGTTTTCTTGAATGCTTCTAAACCCTGTTACTCAAAACATGAGCTAAGAATTGGAGTATGACTTGTAAAAGACAGGAAGTGGTAACTCCTCAGATTTCCTGGTGTGCTGCAGATAAATAGCGCCCTGCAAAAACATGACTTCAAAGTACCTTTGCTGCCCCATTTCCTTTGTACCTCACACAAAGCATCCATACCTTTGATAAAAGTCTGAGAATATGTTTATTTGTTTGTTTCCTTTAAGCATTTTAATTTGAATTTAGAGCAAAATTCCTGTCACTCAATCTGATAATTATCTGAATAAATTAAGACTCCTGCAATAAAGGCCCAGCGATGTATTAGGCCTAATGCAAGAACATTTTTGCATTGTTATATAACATTTGTCATCCTTTTGTCTTAGAGTCAGTTCCCACCTAAAAGCCTGCATGGCAAAGCACCCAATTTGTCCAGATTTATTCACAAAATCACCAGATCGCCAGTTATAGACAAAAAAGACAACCTTCCTGGTTGGGAATATGGGAATGAGTAAGTGCACACTTCATTAGGACATCAGTAGAGGAATTAGGAGATGGGAACCCCAAGGACAGAATGATCACAGCATGAAGTTTAATTATTCAAACTCAAATGTCAAGAAAATTAGCTTAGTCCATATGTCCATACAAGCTGACCCCAAATGAAGTGTAATGTTAGCTGTGTCGGAAACCAACACTTTGGTTAAAATGTAAGAACTCTAGAAGTTCTCGTAGTTCTCGTATGCGGGTCACAGCTAAAAGGTGCTGAAACACCAAAGCCAAAGTGTGAGTTTGACATCTCTAACATGGGAGGTATTTAAAGTGATTATCCCGCTGTGATAATAAAAACTGTCCCATCTTATGTCAGGTGTCTGCAGTAATTACGTATTACAAAGCAACCATGGAGCTACAGAAGACAACGTCTGTGTAAGGACAAAGAATGCAATAAATAGCTCACACCAGTCACTCACCTGTCTAGCACCTCTTCAGGCAGACCCACAAGCAGACGAGCAGAGCGGAGACCAACACACAGGCCAGCGAGAGGAGGACGACGTAGCTCTTCTGCGCTGAGGAACCTGTGGAGCGCAGAGGTGAGGGCGGTCGGAACAGTCGGAGTGTGCGTCAGACGAAGCGCAAGTCAAACAGAGCGTGGCAAAAAACGAACGCTACGAAACGGCACCACACCGTTAAAGGATCGGTCATCCGTCAGCAAATACCCAATGGGCGGTAATGAATCCTTCTTTCTATGTTGGCTACGCTCACCCTTGCCGAAGGGAACAGAAACGGTGGCGTCCAGGCCCTGGTGCAGCGCCGTGCACGTCACCACCTCCTCCTCGAGGAGTCTGCTCTGGAGCAGGATGCTGGTGACCACCAGCGTGGTGCCGTCCCCCTGCTGCTCGGACGACGTCTCTGAGGGCCCCAGGGTGCGGTTGTGCCCCTCCACGTTCCACAGCAGCCTAGCCGGAGGGCGGGACACGGCGGTGCAGTTGGCCTGGACCACATCCTGTCTGACGTGGGTGGAGGTCACCTCCGGCGCCGGCAGCACTGTGAAAACAGCACAACTCAGAACTCTGGGAAATTTGTCAGTCATTGTCACTACTGCTCTCCTTTACTGTCTCAGTGTCGACCTGTATTAATATGATGCTGATGCTGTAACCCTCATCTTTCAAAGGAATCAATGACATTATGAACATTTAAGATACATGAAGTAGTAGATACTTAACTAAACATTACTGAACTTTAACAGAATTAGTGCTTTAGAAAGATATGGAACTTTTCTGCAATCTATATAGACTCCTTATGGTTATCTACTCATCTACTTAGAAGGATTCCCTCATGAGCGGTATCGTCCTCTTCCTCTTTGCCCAGACAACAGAGGACACACTTGTACCCTGGCTGTGGTAAAAACGCTTCAGACACAGGCCATGTCTGGAGAACGCCAGGGTGAGCAGAAACTAAGGCAAAAATCGCAGGCCGTGAAAAGACAAGAGTCAGGCGGGGGGGGGGGGGGGGGCGCGTTGCCCATCTTTGTTTGGGTTCGCGATTAACCTCCTCTGACAACAGGCGGGCTGTCAAACGTCGACAAAAGGGGGGGGGGGGGGAATCAGGGAGGAACACAGAGGTCCTCTGTGTGCAGGCAAACAGCAGCACAGTCATGGCAGTAGGCTTCAGTCCAAGGCAAACCCCCTATAAGGCCTCACATTCACAGCCCAGCACAGTGAGGCGCACGAGCTCGGGATCATAGCCGGCGTTTGGGCCTACGACGCAATTCTACTGTGCGACAAAATGGGATGTTCCAGAAGCCCCAGAGCAGGTAGGGGGAAAGCACACCCACGCTTGGTGGGAACAGTGTCGACAAATGGGTCGAAGGGAGCGATGGCGACCGATTGTGATTCTAACCCCGTCTTCTGCACAAAGAGGGTGGAGATGCTTGGCAGGCTCTGACGACCTGGCACAATTACTATTCCTCGCCTCCGCTCTGGCAACTTCTCCGCCTTCTGCACATGCTCGGTGGCGCTGACGGAGAACTGGACGAGTGCGCTTCGGGCCTGCGGCCGTGGACGCTGAGGAGCGGCCCCCCGCATCCGGCCAGTTATGGGACAAAGCGCCACTTTGGCCCTAGAGAGGAAGTGCCCCAGGGAACCTAGGGGGTGAGAGAGTCCCGGCTAAGCGTGTTGGAGTGGAAGAAGGCTTGCGACCGGCGGATGATCCTGACACTTCGTCCACTTTTTATAGTTCCAAATTGACGGTGTGTTTATGTAAGGTCTTCCTTTTCCTGACTAGTGCAACAAAGACGGTAGCTATGTGTGCTTAATGACTCCAACGCCTTTGCTCTGCAGCGCACACTTTGTAAAAATGCTTCCTTTATTTAGCTGAACAGGGCATTAAAAAGTGGCATTAACCTTCCACGACTTCCAAAGATACCAATTTCAGTCAAAGCGCCGAGTTAAAAATAAACAAATACTGCCTCAGCTTGGACTCAATGGCGCTGAAGCAATATTTTGAGAATATATTCCACTATACTAATGGAATATATGTGGGTTATATAACTATAATGGAAGTTTTTTACTAATGCTTACTTATACAAGGTCACATCAATGTGATTTAGGACATGACTGAAGGTGTGAGCTATGGAAACTGCTTTAGCAAAGACCCAGTTCACCTTACACAAAATCACGTGCACTGAAATTTAATAGTGCCTCCAATACGCAGCTGTCACCATATTCCTCATCCTCATCATCACAGAGCTTGGCACGTACCATAGACAGCCAGGCATGACGTGGCACTCTTTGAGCCCAGCGGGTACGTGTGGAACTCGCAGGTGTAGCAGCCCTCGTCCTCCGTCTGGACGGGGTGAATGCTCAGCTGGCTATGCTTGAGGGACGGGAGCAGTTCTCCCCGCCCCCAGAAGGGCGGCGCCACAGTCACACTGCCCTGCTTGGTGTAGGAGGCCACGACGGCCGTGTCGCCCTGCTCCTCGGTTTTCCTCCAGAGGACCTGCAGCACCTTGTCCACCAGGGCGTACGTGCATGAGAACGTCACCGCCTTCCCTTGCACCGCTGTCCTGTTGCCCACAGACTCCACCTTTGCTGAGAGTAAGACAAGGAACAACTGACCATTGTATCAAAATACCCATAACCCATCTGCAAGTTTGGCTGGTTTCTCAAAAATAGGGGGGAAAAAAGTATTAGCATATTAGTTTTTCATGAAGATTTGGCTTTTATGTTTGATGTTTTTATTTCTCCAGTTACCACCCACTTATACATTCAGGCACTTACATTTTCACATCAAACTACTGTAATGTGGTACTTTCAGTTTTCCTCCGCATGCAAGTTCCACTGCACATTTTTAGGGAATAGACAGAAAATAAAAGAAGACAGGAAGGAAATGAATCTCAACAGAGTCTGAATAAAGGACACCAGACCCTGTCCACTTCCTGTACTGGACCTAATTTGCCATCACACAGAGACAGTTAAAACGTTTATCTGAGCTTTTGAAATCACCAGTTGTTGGTGCAAATAATGGCTACTTCAGAAATCATAGGGCAATAATGGTCATGTGATATCAACCTATGTGACAGAGAACCGGAAGGCCAACATCACCTCACCCAGCAGGAAGAGGCAGGTCTTCGCTTGCTGCTGGCCAGACGGGTAAATGTCGAACACACACGTGTAGCAGCCCTCGTCCCCAGTGGTGGCGTCCTGGACGCTGATGGCGCTGGAGTGCACCCGCTGCTTCACAAGCTCCACCCTGGCTTGCTTGCGGAGGCTGCCAGCATTCTCTGGCTCGTAATGGAGGAGGGTGGCATTGTGGGTGTCCAGCCAGCGGACCTGTTTGAGGATGTCCCCGTCTTCTAGGGTGAGGTTGCAGGCCAGCACGAAGGGGACCCCCAGTGTAGCCTGCAGCTGAGAGGGGGCGGTGACCTTGGCTAGGGTGAGTCAATCAAAAGGCATCGTCCAATCAGGCGATGATAATGAACAGCGAACTGTGGATTCATCCATCATCCCTTTCTAGGTCTGGCATTCAAACTGAAGGGTGTTTAATGTGCAGTTGAGACCGAGACTGCAGGCATTACCTTGCCGGGCAGGGACCAGTATCAGAGCCACCCACAGGCACACAGAGGCACACTGACACATCTTAACCTGCAAGAATGGTTAATAGTTAAGAAGCCTCACAAGCCGTCTCCTTGTTTTAAAGCGATGCCTGACCAACAAATAACACAGATGACTAAAGAACACAAACATTCATTGCCTTAGATCACACAGTACAAGCCGAGGCATGAATATGCATAATTTTGTAATCACTATGAAAATTGAATGAATGACTTAATCCAAGGGCATGAAAAACATGCTTCTGTATGTACGCCTAGACCACAGGATGAGCATGAGGACACCGAGAAACCAGAAAGTCATGGCAGACTTCGAGGATTAGGTTAGAGAAGAAGGAGACTTACGGCAGAGTGGGAGGAAGATCTCTCCTGTTCGAGCTTTCACACGCCGGCTTCCCCCACACTCCTCTTCCTCAACAGCCACTGCTCACGCATAGGCAGCCGTCTGTGGGAAGTCAGCATCCGAAGCGAACACGCAAACAGACACAACATGGACAGGATGCCAGTTTATACATGGGACTTTTCAACAAGGTCATTTTTAGTTTCGTTTCAGAAGCAACAGGACTCTCGGAGTAAAGCCACAGGACTCTCGGAGCAAAGCTACAGGACTCTCAGAGAAGAGTAACAGGACTCTCGGAGTGATAACCAGGATGTGATGTCTTGTTCTAGCACAAGGCTATGTTCCAGAATAAGTTAGAGTGATGAGTCTGTAGTCACCTTTAAAGCCCTAAGGCCCACTGCATCTAAAGCTTTCAACATAGGGTCATAATCTTGAAGACTGGAAGCTGTTAACATTCATTAATACAGTGTTAACATACAAATCAACAGAAGAAGAAAAAAACTCTGCCACTAAACTGTAAACTGATTGTTTTCAAGACAAAATACTTAGGACTAAGAGTTAAGCGGGTCTTAATACTATTATGCCCATCACTTTATACTGTGGTCATAATATGGAAAGTCACATAGGTGAGAACCTGATGTATTGGCATTACACTGAGGCCAAAATAATGTTAATAGACTGATAAGGTTCCTTTAGGTCATGGTGGCAAAGCGGACCTGCCAATCATGTCTGTAAAACGACACATGCTTCCGTGTTTTTGGTGGGTATGCTGAGCTTATGGGCATTCCAGTCGCTACATCATCATTGTCCCGTTCTGTACAGCTGGGGTAAGGTTGCCAAGTAGGTCAGCTCACCTGAGCCTGCCATGGTCTGCTACTTTTCCCCCTTCTGTTAGCATCAACTGCAAAGTGTCCAGGTTCCATTCTTTGATGTTTAGACTACAACTACACTAGCAGCACAGCAGGAGGCCACTTCACCATAAAGCTTAATAGAACACAGATTGAGGCATAGAGAAATACATTTAAAGGTAGCAGACTAAAGCTAACAGGAGAAAATGCAGGAAAATAACAAACACATAATAGATCATAATCATGTGTATTTATATTTAGTTAACCTTAATTTTACTGTGGTCTTTTTTTTTTTAAAAAGTGAGCCCTGCTCTGTGTAACACTAGCTATTACAACTACTGGTGTTGAACCCCAAGCATCCTCGCTGCCCGGAAACTCCCAGAGTCGAATTCTGAGGGAGCACTATGGAAACGCCGCCAGACACATGCCTTAAGCAAACCTCAGATGAAGATCTCGTTGGGGATTATTTTTAAACTGTCTGGGTTTACCGCCCCCGTACATATTTGGAAATGAAATAGCTGGCTTTAATTCTCCTTGCCACATCCGTGGGTAAATCTCTAACCTAAAAAAAACGGATAACAAGCAAACAAATCATGGATTGTTTAAAAAGTCAAGGCATGTATTCGTTTTAACGTTACTGAAACGAGCGCACTAGCCCATTCTACTGTCATTGATAAGGGTGATACCCTCTCATTGTGGCTTTCTTTACTGGAATAGGATGGTTCTTAGTAGAAACAAAACTTCAAAACTACAGCATGGTACATGGCACCCGGGCAAATAGTCTTCTTTAAATATGCCCCAGCTTTAAAATTGGTTTTAAACTCTACTGTAGACAGCACAGCCATACAGCATGTGTATGATCCTGTAAAAAAAACACATCAGTAATAAAGCTGCCACTTGTGCACTGCAGTGCACTTATAGGCGCCGTTATATTATATGCACATTATGTATAACAAGAGCTCACCTTTCAGTGCCCTGTTTAACATCCTCGCTGATTATCACTGAACACGGTCACCGTAGACTCCACATAGCTACAAGGTTGCTGTCTTTCTATCACACAAGACCGAGACAGGGAAACAAGGACGTTCCCACTGGAAACAGGCAAAGTTACTGCACCCAATCGTAACAAATCTACCAACTCCGCTGAAAGTGCGTCCTTTTACCAGCGGCTAAATAAAACGGACCTATGGCGACACCTAATGGCATCTTGCACAATTTGATTTAACACTTGGAAGCAAATTATAATTTCGTAACAAGATGCACGTTTAAGAACGCGTCTTGAAGTGAGCCGTTAAAAAAATAAGATTCAATATTTTAAATCTATGAAATGCCTTTACGTATACCATTGTATATACCTACGTCGGAGTGCTGAAACGAAGTGAAAATCTGCTTTGAAATCTGAAATCTGCTACGCGATTTTTTTGAATGGATGAACGATGCATGTGTTTCCCCACTAGGGGGCGCGTGTTTTCCACAGCGCCGAGTAAACCGACGTCATCTTTTCCAGCAGTATCTGGGGGAGAAAAGCGTCCTGCGGCCTTTTCAGCTGAGTCCGCCATCAGGCTGCAGTTAGAGTTCGTGCCTCCCTAAATCCCTCAACACAATCCGGCAAAATGATCATCTATAAGGACAAAATCAGCGGTAAGAGTGTAGGGTAAATGAGTGTAACGTATTTGGCGAGTTTAATCGCGTGGATATTTTTTGTTTTGGGGGAGTGTAGATTTTGTCATTTTTTTTCTTTCTCCGCTGTGTAACTGAGGCCTACCTCAGCGTCTTGGATGAAGAGCTGGCGGTTGAGTTAGCAAGTCGGCAAGAGTTTGTTTCTCTTTTCTCGTTTATTTCTCGTAATGACACCGCATAACGGTTAAGTTTTATGTGTCGTGTTTAATAGTTGTTGGGCAGTAAGACCCGCGAACCCTGAAATCGACGAAATCAAACCTAAATCATCCATCATGTTAAAATGCCGGCATGTTTAGCTAGCTAACTAGCTAACCACTAGCTAAGTTTTTCCACCGGCCGTTTGAATGCGCAGAAGTTGCTGATGACGAGCTCGACAATCCTCCATGACTCAACCATTGGTCTTTGTTAGTTTCCGTAACGTAGAGGTTTATGTGGACCTGACCAGGTGTTCACGTGTCACTAACCGCTGCAGTAACGTAGCAAGCTAACTAGCTAGCCGGTTCTGTAAATTTATGGGGTAGTAGCCATGTTAAACCAACGGGTTCGTTGTTGAACAGCTTTGCTAACTGGCTAGTTTGTAAGGCCTTAGATTTTCAACAGTGAGGATCCCCAGATTTGGCAAACTACACGTGATCAAGTATTTCGAGTAACTTGTCTGTCTGAGTGACTGTTGGCCGCTGGCCTTGCTAGTGTAACTAACTCGCCTTTTCGCCTTTCGGCAGGGGATGAAATGTTCTCGGACATCTACAAAATCAAAGAGTCGGAGAACGGTATGATGATCGAAGTCGAGGGAAAGGTAGGTTGCTGTTTTTTGTTTATCAAATTCTACAATATCTGTTGTTTTCATGGTGTGTTTCTTTGTTGGATTAGCTGCCTTTCAGTATTGTCCAGTTTTGATCAACTTTTATTCATGTGGAATATTGGAGTTGTTTGTTCTTTGTGGAATGTTGCGCAATAGCGCAATATGACTAGTTTGTAGGGTCCACCCTCCCACGAAACACCCTTTTTTAAATAAAGGATCTTGTGTAATTTGTGTGTTTTTAAACTTCATAAACAGTACAGTTCGATATATTTCCCCATGTACATGTTACTGTGTATTATTATATTTGTATTGTTGGATTAAAAATGTCAGCCACAAGGTTCTCTAGGTTCTCTTGCTTATTTACACTGGAAAGTGCTCGCAACCATTAAGCTGTTACTGTTCTATAAGTTTGGGTGATTTTCTTTGAGTTCACGTGCATTAACACCTCAAGAAGAGAGCACTGCTGATAGTTTAAAGAGTCAGCAGCTATCATTGCATTTAGTGTTTCTTAAAGGTCCTGTTTTATGCCACATGGAATATTGTGGGAACTGATGCCGATGTCCTACTGAAGCACATGACACCAGGGTCATGTAAAAAAATGCCTTTTTGCCAACGTTTGGCTCTCCCTGTGTGCACTTACAGATGATCAGCAGAGCAGAGGGGGACATTGACGACGCGCTTATTGGGGGCAATGCATCAGCCGATGTCATAGACGAAGGGTGCGAGTCCACGACTGTCAGCGGCGTCGACATCGTCCTCAACCACAAACTGCAGGAGACCAGCTACAACAAGAAATCCTACACGGGTTACATCAAGGATTATATGAAGACGTGAGTGTCCTCGGGCTCAAACCCTCAGGGCTGTTAACTGTTGTTCATCTCAGGTTTTCCTCCTCTCACAGGGAAACATTGCACAGCCAGCTGGTTTAAGGAGGCTTGTCTCGGTATAATTGAACCATAATATTTCTGTCATAGAACTTTCAAAGTTCTAAAGAAGCTTAGATATTATAAAATTGAAGTAGATAGATGAGTTCCACTGAGAGGTGTCATTTCACTCTGTTCTGGTCAGTACACTCATACTTATTTCTACCTAGTATTTACTTATTATACCTAATAACTTATAGCTAATACATCTGAAAGTATGAAACTTGAATCTTTAAATGTTCGTCACTGCTGCAAGAACCCCATAAACCAGCGGCAGGTATTAAACACCACATTTGTCAAGTTATTTTTAAAAGTTGTTTTTGAAGTGTTGACTTGTTCCGGCCTCATCTATGAGGTATTTAACTTGAATGTCAAAGATGGTAAGAAAGATTGTGGCCACCCTATAATGAAATGTGATGCGGTATCAAGGGTAACCAGTCTTCAGCAGTCCTGTAATGCGAACAATCCCACTGTGATGAACAGTTGCATCCTTTGACAGCCCAGTGTCTACTTGTGGCTTGCTGGGTTTCTTAAGACATTGATGCCAAATTAAAAAGTCCCTGCGCTTTCTTCTTGTCCTGTCTGTGGCTTGTGAGATTGAATTGGGGACAACAGGACACCTTTCATCTACCATGCTTTGGTTGTGCATGTCGGGATATGCAGATGACGCGGAACTGTAGTTATTTACCATAATTGCTGTGTGATGAATATGCATGCATATATAATGTGTATAATCATGCATGACAGGCTGAAGACCAAACTGGAGGAAATTGCCCCTGACCGGGTAGAGCCCTTCATGGCTAACGCCCCAGCCGAGGTCAAGAAAATCCTAGCCAACATAAAGAATTATCAGGTATGATATTCTAGATCACGGCCTATCGGTACAGTCAATGAGCCCGAACTCTGCGTGTGAG
Organism: Brachyhypopomus occidentalis; assembly: GCA_020368025.1. NCBI lineage: Eukaryota > Metazoa > Chordata > Actinopteri > Gymnotiformes > Hypopomidae > Brachyhypopomus > Brachyhypopomus occidentalis. The sequence goes on along the minus strand of JAGXOD010000247.1, from coordinate 7,538,974 downwards.
GAGTCTGCTTAATGTCTGGTGAGCTCTTCTCCAGGGATGTCCATCATGACCATCAGACACAGCATGCTCCGTGTAATTGGGTTTTTCCTTCACTTGTACACGCACGCCTCGTTGCTCGATCGAGCTTTTGTTTGTTTTGGTGCGTTCAACGGGGGCGTTTTTTAGATGTCGCACTCAAAACGGCCCTTTCTGCAGTTTTTTACAGGCGAGTCTATGAACCCAGATGGCATTATCGGCCTGCTCGACTTCCGCGAAGATGGAGTAACACCCTTCATGCTCTTCTTCAAGGATGGACTGGAGATCGAGAAATGCGTGAGTATTGCGCTGTCTTGGTGTGCTCAGAGATGTCTTGTGTTTGGGGGATAACGTACCGGTTTTGGTCCATTTTTATTTAGAGAGAAGCTTGTGAATAGTTGTTGTCCAATAGTGCTTGGGTGGCAGCATTTAAATATAGAGAACTGTCAGGCTGGATAATGTTACAGCTGGGTTTTTTTTATTATTATTATTAGAGGGTAAGATGGGGAGGCTGGATTGGGTGGGGACATCTGGTGGCCAGATTAGATGCGTCAGCAGTTCTCCGGCCGGCCGTACGACGAGCGCAGGAGACCAGGCCACACGTATTGGTGCGCCTGCTGGTCACGTTGGGTTCTTGAATAAGCAGCCGAGCAGAGTAGCGCTTGCGGTTGGGCTGTTCAGAAAGGGGCGGGGTTGGTTGAACTCCAGCCAGCCTCTCCATCGATGTGGGCGTGGTTTACAAAAATGGCTTGCTCACCCTGACGAACCAGTATCTGAGTTGACCGCTCTGTGGGGAAATGCTCTTTTTCTCCATAGTAACCTTCCCCCCCTCCCGCACACGTTCCGGAGTGCCTCACCTTGGTGGCGGCCGTCTACCCGGTGGCCCTGAGGCCTTTGGAATCGGATCACTCATCCCCTCCGACTCCAGACACAACAACCAGAAGCTTTTCTTCTTTTTTTTTTCTTTGTTTGTTTTTCCCCCCTTCCCCTCAGAGGCTACGACTTCAATTTCTTCAAGTGTTCATCTATCCAGAAAGGTCGAGGTCCCTTCACAAATCAACTTGGTGGAGGAAAAACAGTGTTTTAGTGAGCTGAACTGACTGTTTTATTAATAAAGACAGAGCTCACTTCGAGTTTTTTTTTTTTTTTATTATTTTTTCCCCTTCATCTCCCCACTTTTTTTTTTATTTAAAAAAAAAAGTCCCAGTGGCGACGTTGACTGACTGGATATTGGTTTGCTGCGTGCATGTCAGCTGTCTGTTGTACAATTATTCCCCTCCATAGCCCGTCTCGAATCACAGGATTGTATAGGATTTCTTGGCACTATTTGTGAAAATTATAAATAAAGTCAAGCTGCTGGCTCAATGACTGCCTCCTGTGGTAAATGGGGACCATTCAAACATTTTTCCTACTCATTGACAATATAAATACCTTGTTCTTGGTGGGGAAATCGGCAGTGGTTTTGTTGCCAAGCTTACAGCTAGTACGGCCGGTCAGCTCAAGATTTCATTGCACAGACGGGTTTTTACTATAGTTACAAATAAAATTTCCTGTTTGATAATTCTTGCTTTAAAATGTTGCCTTTTATACTAAAATAACAATTGCTCCCAATAGGTTAATCTGATGCCATGTGCTGGTTTTATAATGCAGATGTCATGAGTAACTTGGCACTCTAGTGTATTGGAAGTTTTAGGCCCAATAGGCCACCTACTTATGTTTACAATATGTTCAGTAAAGTGGGCAACTGCTTAACTTCTAATAGTTTTTGTCATAAGTTTGCCATATTATCAATTGTGACTTTAACCCCAAACAAAATTAGACCTCTGCAGTTACCCATCTGTGCAGTGAGAGAACACACAACACACACTGGTGATCACTAGGGCATAAGGGGGCAGCCCAGCACACTGCTGGGGTTAAGTGTCTTGCTCACTTCAGTCATGGCCTGGGACTCAAACATGAATCATTTAAACAACTACAAGGGATTACTAAATCCTGAACTGGGATTTGAGTAACATCTGGACTACAGAAGTTGTACTGGGTAAAAGTGTTTGTGTAGAGAATGAAAAATGTTTAATATCCCATCTTGACATGTGGGATAAGTTTAGAAAAGTGGATGACACATTATGCAACTGGTTGATGGAATTACAGATATGCAGATGTTTTTATTGAATTTTTGTACAAAAAATTTATTTAAACATTCAGTAAATTAAAATCAATGGTAGGTTTAAGAGGAACATCCTGGATGTGGTCAAATATGCTTTAGAGAGAATAATCAGTTCAAATTTAACAAAGGCCACAACTACGCTGATTCCCTACGACTGCAAACACCACTAGAGCACATGGACCTTTGAAAAACAGCCATACTCAAATGATTGGACTTGCTCACCAGGCGGTGCTGGATATGTTCTACCAACCAGGGCCCATTATTCAAGTGGGAGTGTGCTGTTCTAGGGTCAGGCGACCCTGTCCTTGCAATTGTGATGGTTTTAAAAAGACAAGCAAAAAAAGCAAAAACACACCAAGCAACCTGTTCCTGGATCAGCGCTACACACATGGAGCCTCTCAGTCGCTCTTCTCCTCCACCTGGTAGTGCCTGTACTCGGGCCTCAGCTCCCACGTGTTCTTGTGCGTGCCCTTCACGTTGTAGATGCCGATGTCTCGCAGGATCTCCTTCAGATAGATCTGTAACGAACGGGAGTGAGACGCACACCTCCGTGCAGGTGCCGCATCGGAGCTGGCTTCTCCGAGGCCAAACTCAACGCAGATACAGCTACTTATTCCTTGAAACCCATTCTATACAACTACTTCTGAACTTGGATTGGAGCAAGTTTACAAAGACCATGCTGATCACGTTCACTATGTCTTTGGATAGGGAGATACGAGTGCGGCGGCTTCCTCTTGCTTACCACAGGCTGTTTGGTGATGTCCACCAGGTCTTTGATGTTATAGTACTGGTGCTTCTCGAAGGCAGAGAAGAGCATGTCCAGCACCTGCTGCTTGTCCGCACGTGCCCTCTTGCCCTCTTCTTTCTTTCTTCTCTCATAGTCCATCTGGGAGAAGAAGACAAAGGTGTGTGTGTGTGTTCTTGACCAACATAAGCAGTTCCTAAAAACACTACACTGAATGTGAGGGATCCTGCCAGGATTCAGACTTGTATGACAGGTCTGCTTCACGTAGCCCCAATGGAGCTTTCGTGAGCCTTCAACCTCGCAAAACCGGAGGTGCTGTGATGCGGCCTCACGCCAAGACTTCCCACAAAGGTCCAATGCTCGCTCAGATCTGCAGGCTAAGATCTTCATTGGACCTTTACTGGGCCGGGCCGAACACTGCTGGAGCTGCACCCCCCGAAACGAGAGGAGGCAATGTGACGCTGAACGGCGGCGGTGGAGAGAACGGAACCCCAGCCCCCGGTTGACATGACAACAACGGAAACTCCCAGCTTCCTGCGAGGGCTACAGGCTTCTGAGAAGCCAGGCCCAGCGGCACCTTTACTTCCTGGGCTGTCAAGAGGAGGTGGGGCGGATATCATCAGCATGTTTATACCACAACCACATGTTAGGAACCACCGTGTTCCTAAATGTAATGCCACGCCATTGGCTGGAATGTCCAGTCAGGGTGGAGGAGCAGAAATGGAGGTTTCAAGTAAAAAAAAAAAAAAGTATAAAGCGGTTTTCACTGTCTTTCCAAAGTGACCAGCGACCTCATACAGTCAGTTTGGTGTCCTACTACATATCAATTTGGAGGGTTGGGATTTTCCACCGGAAGCCGTTTGGACTCACGTTGTTAGCGTGGTTGGCCACTGGTTTGTAGTTGGTGGTGACCGCCTTGTCCAGTTGCTGCGAGAACCTGTGTGGTTTCGATGACTCCTCGATCTGTAGCCTGCAACAGGGGGGCGAGAGACGACACACGGTGCGTAAACACTTCACGAGCAGCCCGACTGCTGTGTGTATGGGTGTGGTACCAACCAGACGTGAACATGTACCCCTTTAATCCACATAAAACCTATGCCAGTGTCTGAACCCCTGTATGTAGGTGGGTGTGCGTGTGTGTATGTACGTACGTCCTCACCTTTTAAGCCTCATGTAGTTTTCGCTGGCGGCTGGTCTACACTCGGCCCGCTGCACCACCACCCCCTCTAGCGCAATCTTGTCTTTGGGAGGAGACACACATGACCGCGGTCAACAGCACAGCACAGCTTCCGAAACCTCCTGGCAGTGCACCAGACCATCACGGGCCCCCGTCCAGCACCGCCATCCTCCACCGCCCCCGTACCAGCCTGGGAGGGCGACTCTTCCGATTCCAAAAGCTCCAGCTGTCGCGTGACAGGAGACTCCCTGCAGGGCGGCTACTGGGCCGCTTCCCGTTCGTATCAAACTACCAGGACTTACTGCGTCATCGCTTAAGGACTAGTATGACAAGTACGCGTGTTGTTGGCACCTCCCTGTGTCCGCAAGGCTTTAATGCCTTTTTGATCGTGTTTATGGAGGCGTTTATTGTACGGTCGTCCATGAACCCAGCAATTCTCCTAACAGCAGATAGGTGGCGGTGGTGAGCACTCACCTGGGCCTGTACCAGTACCTGAGCTGCTGCCGTCAGCGTCTGACTGGCCTATGAGAGGGATGGCAACATGAGAACCAACGGAACTCACACACACACACACACTCTCTCTCTCTCTCTCTCTCTCTCTCTCTCTCACAGCGATAGTAGTGCCTCTTTCTGTCTAACCACACAGAAAAAGCCATGAGCCAAGCCTCCATCTCAAACACAAACACACACACTGCACTGAGCCAACCAAGCAATCTGGCTGCTTCCTCACAGTCACGCGCTGCTTCTTAATAACAGGCCAGTCTCAGTTCTGATGCATGCTCCACTCTCACTCCAAGCAGAAGACACCATGTGCACTTGTTTTTATACTCCATGAGCAACACTTGGAGAACTCCAAGGAACAGACGGCAGAAATTAGTAGAGTCATCTCATAACTCCCAAGAAGCATTTGTAAGAATTATGGGAGATCGAGGGAGAGAGTTAGTTAGAGTGAAATCAGTGGTGGAGTCACAATGAGGTCAATCTCACCCTCACCCCCCACCCCCCCCCTGCAAATATGGTCGTGTCTTGCATGGATTTCCCTGAGGTTAAAGTGGAGAGTGAAGTGAGCACAGAAAAAAAATTAATTTGGATTGAGATTAACCAATAGTGCCCATCACACTGAAGGACACCTTCAAATTCAATCCAGACTGAAGCAAAGGCAAGCATATCCTGGAAGAAGAGTCAGTGAGCTCTTATCTCATGCACACAGCACGCACACCAAAAGCGTAACACCACACACTCCAGTCAAGTCGACTTTGTGGAAACCAGAGACGGGATCATGTCAAGGAACCATTAGCTGCTTTTCTCTCTCTCTCTCTCTCTCTCTCTCTCTCTCTCTCTCACCCACAGCACACCGAACGACTGAAGAGCCAAGAGGAGGAGTTGCACACGGGCAACGGCAGAAGCCCAAAAGAACCCGACGAGATGGTCGCCCAATGACACCGCGCGCTGAATAGCCACAACACCACACAACAGTCAAGAACGAGCAGAGGAAGAAAGAATCAAGCTAAATAAAGCAAGAGGGAGAGGGGCTAGTAAGACGGGAAGATTCGACAGAGATGGCAGCAAGACTGCAAACCCTCCCATTAAGCATACGTAAGGAACTTACCACTGCAGCTGCTCAGAAGAAATGATCGCTCCCTAAAACTTTCAAACCCTAAAACCCTCAAACCATATTTCCGGGTGTCTTTCTCAGACTGGGATCAAGCCTTTTTTCTTAGACTAAAAGTTGGCCTGAATAGCTCTTAAACTGACGAAAGTGTCGCTTTTCTTTTCTGTCAAAATACTGCTGATGTCACCATGATTCAAGATACATGCCAATAATAAATGGTATGTTTATTTTCAGAACATTTCAGGAGGGTATATGTTTTATGCACCATGTGGAATAATAAATGTGGACTTGTTTTTGTGAGCACCTATGCATTTTAATGTAGCCTAAATTACTATATTACTTATAATATTGTTACTTCTTTTACTAATAAATCAATAATATTGAGTCTGGGCTCTGTTTCCCAAAAGCATTGTAGTGTTAAGATTGTCTTAAATGAGAAACAGAGAGTCAGGGTGACAGAGAGTCTTGCTCTACCATTTAACAACGATCTTTGCATTACGCTGCTTTTAGAAAACATGGCTCTAATGTATCATCAAACCTCTAGAGTTTATGAGGATTACAAACATACCATTTATTACCAAAATGCTCACAAGCATGTTTGAGAGGAAGGCAGAGCAAGCAAGCAGCTTCTTTACACTGGGTCTAGGTCGGAGAAGCTGGCCCTAGACGTTACGTTCAACAGCAGCCATGGCTGGCCATGATGGTAAGAGCTCACCTGAGGGTGTCTCGGTAAAGACCGCCAGAATCTGCCCTCCCACGCTCTGCATGGTGAACGGATGTTCCCGCGGTGCACGCACCATAGACGACTTCTCCCCTATAGTGTCTATGGTGGTCAGCTCCTCGTTCAGTGTGAAGGACACCTGTTTGGGACAAAGTCAAGCAAGGGCACACAGTACAACACTTCTCAATACAACAGCCACCTGTCGGAGTCGGAATTTAGATGTATGACATGAGTGTTTTTGGTGTTTGCATCGCATTTGTTGTTTTTTGCTGCATGAGTGTTCTTGCAGTGTTTTTGCACGGTTGTATTAGTGATTTTGCAGATCTACAATAAACACCATCAAGGCGATTAGCTACTTCAAACAAATATCACATGTACTTACCTCAGCCTTGCCTTGATTTCTTAAAAAAAGCAAATACAAAGACAAGCTGATTAAATCTCCTATGTAAGTCTCCTATCTCCGTTATTTTTTTATCCCTGAGAGATTGTTATGCTACATTATTTTCGACATACTTGCCAATTCTGAGTTTTCCAACCTCTCCCCTTCCTCCTGCCTTGGCCCATTGTTGAGACAAATATTTTGGCACCTGTTAAACATTTAACATGTGAACTCTATATCCACAGCGTAAGCATTAGTTTTATTTAAATGGACTTATGCTTTGGCAACTTCATCTTTAGCGAGCTAGCTATCTTAACTAGCTAATAATAATACATATGCTAACTATAATAAAAATGCATATCCTAGCTATGTAATAATAATACATATCCTAACTTATCTAATAATACATATCCTAAGTATCTAATAATAATACATATCCTAGCTATCTAATAAGCAAGATAACGCTAGCTAGCGGTAATCACTTCTACAGAAGAACTGACCGTTCACTATTAATTCTTAAGTTACACATTTACACGGAACTGATCACATTAACAAGACCTATAATGTAAAAGAGCTCTAATTATGTTACGGTAAACATTTATGGTTTAGCGAGCTAACATGCTACATTACTAGAAATTAGCTTAAGCTACGTTTGCTAACAGTGCAAGCAACACCGTTGGCACTCACTTTTACCAACCAGACGCCAGTGTTCTGTTTGGCTCTTGTTAAATCCACTTCTCCTCTATCGGACATCTTTATGTCTTCGTTGCAAGCGTTTAGATCTTATAATTTCATGAGTGTTGCTTTCAAAACTGCGTTATTTTTTCCGTTTCAACTGAGACTATTGTGCCGCTGAGCGACGACATGCATGGATGGTGGCCTCGTGAAGACAAAAAGATCGAGCGGACGATGCCGCTGGTGTCTGGTTTTCCCAATCTTCACTGTAAAAAATTTACGGCGGGCTGACTGTGAGATTTCTTAGACCCTCTGTAGACCTTCTCTGATCGCGTTTGTGCAGGTAGAATCTAATGTACTAAGAATTGCGTTATAAGGCGACTTTTTGTAGCATGAATAGCAGTAGATAGGGTCTGGATGTCTTTCTAAAGTTTACCTTCTATTTTTAATCTTTAATTTAGTGCAAAACATCTTATTCATGTTAACCTATGTTTCTTTATATATCAGAAACAGCAAGCTTCAAAGAAACTATCTGAGACAAAACCTCCATGAACCTTTACAGTTTATTTCAATTCCACGGTTGACAATATGAAAAACAACTGCACACTGAAATGAATTAAAAATGTTTAGAATGTGTATATACTAAAAACATTACAAATCACCATACATGTCCAAACACAGTAAATATTCCTGTACACCTGAAAGCAAATGTTATTGAAATATCTGATCATCTGTAACCTTCTGCACCTGTGCAGCATTCAATATTTAGGAAATATTTGATATTGATATTGGAGAAACCTGTAAAACAAAATGGAAAGCTGTAAAATATGATATTCACATCATGGCTATTTAGAAAGACATTTTACAGCTCACTACCTGGTTCAATTTATTGTTTTAATACATTTTTATTTTGTTGGGTTTCTTCAAGTTGGAACTTCCTTAAACAGAAACCAGTGTTATCTTTGCACCTCAAGAACAAAATAATTTGCTGTGTCTTAACAGGAGCAGAAAAATAAAAAGAATGTTTAACATGATTAAACAGTGATTCAAAGCTAATGCAGCTACCTATCACTCACGGTCAGCCACGCTGGCTAGCACTGTTTGACTGCTGTTTCAAACCATCCCTGCAGCTTGCCTTTAATGGCGAGCTCTCAGAGGAACATTCGATCCTTGCTATGTGAGAACCGCGTGTTCAGCTCTTGAGACTTCTTCAGCAGGGCTTTCTTCTGAGCCTCATCAAATTTGTTGACCTGCAGGTCAGCGTCCCTGTCGAAGGGCCTTCTCTCCACAGGTTTCGAAGAGTCTTCCTCAGCTTTCCTCTTCATTTTCTTAGCGTGCATGTTCATGAGAGACTCACCTCTCTTTGACTCCTGTCAAAGAGAATCAGCCGTGGGTAAAATGAATTCAGAGTTTAGTATGGTGACCGAGTACCATAGAGTTGGCAGTGTGGTGTGAGCCTGATGCCAGATGCGAGTCTTATGAGGTGAGAAAAGAAACCTACGTTGTACTTAGACACCTTTTCAGCCATTTCTAGATCTTTCCGGGAGAGACGAGGGCCATCAGCTTTTGCTGGCTCGCCCCTCTCCTTAGCCTCTTGTCTCTCCTGACAAAATCAGAGAAAGACATTGCATAAAAAAAGCACACAGGAGCACTGGAGCTACTTATGCAATACACTATGCCATGTGAATACATAGCAATACATAGTACATATCAGCTATATATTATTGAGCAATAAATCATTATTATATTTTGTGCTAAAATTCAGTGTGGCTCTAATGTATAAAAAACAAGCGATCCAACTCCAGCAGGATGTAAGCTGCCCTGAACAGTTTAACAGATTAGTTTTTATCCAGTACTGGAGCTGGTCACAGTTCTTCACCACAGTCCCCGGACCGGACACGGAGTGCCACTCTGAACAGTGTAGCAGCCACACCTGGGCCTTGCGTTCGCGGTCCGCGGGCGTGTCCGTCCAGATAGACCGGTCCTTGTCCTCGGGCCCCGCCCTCTTCTTGAAGGTGCGCGGGGCGAGGCCGACGTGCTGCAGCTCAGGGGGCAGCTCCGTCATCCAGCTCTCCCTCTGAAGCTGCTCAGGGGCCTCCTGAAGCCCCCAACACACACACACACGCACAGACATGCAGCATCAGCAAAGAAAGAGGATACAAGATGTAAGAGAGACTACACTAACGTATTACTTCAATTTTCGATCCACTTTGAAAAATCCTACATTTTACAGTTTTGCTGAAGAACAGCTATTCGCTACAATGTGCGTGCGCATAGCGTGCCTTCTTGGTGCAACTATGACGAAAAGGCCCAAAGTGTTCTTAGTCATTTAACAAACAGAATGACATTTCCTTACTTAAAAACAGAACCACTGGATGAGAGGTAATGAAAGAACACTCACATCTATCCCCATGAGTTTGTCCTTCATCCTCTGTGCCCTTCTTTCAAAGTCCAGTGTCACAGAGCACTGCAATGCTTCTTTTGCTGGCATGGGCCCAATCACATCCTCACCTTCACCTTCACTGCTGGAAGTGTCTGCTTTGTAGCCCGGCGGCAGCGCTGGCCCGGTGACCTCCGTGTCTTCCTCCTCCTCCTCCTCATCATGATACTGTTTTTTAAAGCCTGGAGGCAGTGCAGGTCCTATCTCAGGTTGCCTAAATGTGACGAAAAAAAAAGGTTTGGGTGTAAACCTGCTAAATATCACATGAATACGACAAGAACAAAATTGGATGCTTTAAAAATGTAATTATAAGCCAACAGCACTAGAATTACAGATTTGCTTCTTAACATTTAACCCTCTACAGTATTTCAGTCATGTTTGCGCTCACGTTTCTGGCGAACTATCTTGTTTTTTATATCCCGGAGGAAGTACTGGACCAAAGAAACCATCATCCTCATGCACTGCATCGGGCGCTTCTTCACGCCTGCAAGACTTGCTGCATTTCAGGATTATAACAAAACATTTATTACTAGAAACAGACATGTCAAACTACAGAAGAGAAATTGATCTGTTGTGTGTATTAAGCCGTACTTTAACGGTAGTCCGTTATCCGATCCAGAGTACTTGGCTCTTTTAAACACGACCTCTTGATCGCTGTCCTCTGAAGAACTGGGGGACTCGGACCGTTTATAAAGTGGAGGCAGCGCTGGACCTATAACTGCAAAGCAAATAAAATACAATAAAATAAACGTATAAACTACAACGTATTGCTTTTGTGTTCATTCACTAGGCATAATGCTAGCTAAAATGGCTTGGTAGCTATCCCAGCTAGAATACGTAAATGGTATTTTCACATTTGGTCTGTCAGTTAACCTGACTAACTAATAGCTAGTAAAACGTAAAAGCAAGTCAATGTAGATATTCTAAAATAATAAACAAAGCCATCAAATTAGATAGCTAGTTATCCAGTTAGCTAACATGAAACCACCAGCATACTTCTGTCATCTTCATCCGGTTCATCACTTTTGTTCTTTTGCAACCTTGGTGGTAAAGCGGGTCCAATTACGGTATTGTCCGACATGCTCACAGATTTGTCCGCATTCCCAAAAATAGAAGCTCTAATTTTACATTAATAACACATTTACAGCGTCTGCAGGCAAAGTGCTGTCGACACCAACAGTGCAGATGAGTGTAGCGACTTATCGGTCGAGCCGGTGTTGCATACGATTCCGGTCCCGTTTACAAACTGGGTCTTCCGCCACCAAACGAAAACTTCCGACGGAACTACCAAAAGCGAAAAGGATAAGAAATAAGTTCATTATATAATTGATATGATTGGACGGGATTATACAACACCATTTATCAGCGCATTGATTTGAAATACAATTTTCACATTTAAAAATTGCTTTTCCAACGATCCAGGATCCAAACACGATTAAATGAATTTCATAATACATGTTCACAGACGATAAGCGATATTCAAACAACCAGGAAGTCAAATAACACAAAACACGAGGAAAAAACGGTGTTGTACCGAATCGTGTTTCCCCGCTCTGCTTATATCCGCCGGATATAAAATAAAAGCCATTCGAAAATATCGGCTAACGATGTTATAAGATACTTCTAAGATGTTGAATCAAAGTAAATTATTAACATTGATCACTTTACTGATTCTTTTCAATCAGATTTTACAATGAAGTTGTATGCATTAACCTAACATGTGTAAAAGGCAGCCTGCCTACCTTTGTAACATGATTAAAAAATGTGAGTCACTCTAGACAGGACAGTGTGAAATGTTGGTTTGCTTTATAAGTAGCCCATGTTACCTGTAAGTTAGGTTAGCTGCCACAAACTGCTCTCTGTACTGAACAAATGTTAGCTATAGCTAATGCTAGCAACTTGCCTTCTGCAGAAACTCTTTGCTGTAGCAATGTTGTGATATTATAATTATGAAACATCCATCCATTATCCGTACCGCGGGGTCATGGGGGGCTGGAGCCAATCCCAGCATCTCCGGGTGAAGGCAGGGTACACCATGTCCACCACATGGCCAACACACACAATCACACACAATAAATGCGGGGTCAACAGCATGTAGGCCAAGTACAGTGACTTGCTTTCAGGCCAGGTGTGCAGCCCTTGCTTTGAGCTGCTTCCCTAGCAGTTCTTGGTGAACAGCAAAAACCTTTTGAGGCACAGGCCTGAGCTGCACTGCAGGAGAACATCAGGAGACACACTCCTTCGAAATACAAGTGAACATTGACACTTTGGGGAAAGAAAATGGTGCTGCATGGAACTCTGACTGGTTTCCTGCTGCTGGCAATGCTTTGCAATGTCAGCCAAAGTAAGTAGGCATAGAGAATCACTGCCCAACTTATATAATGTCAGCAGAAAATTTGCTGTGACAATTAAATGTAATTCAGCATGTGGTGATCTATGGTAAAAAAATTCCCATGTATAACCAGTTATTTTACAGAAGATAAACAATACTTGTCACACTGTCAAAATATTTTTGCTGTGGTTGTTCCAAGTCCCGATACAGAACAAGGCATTAGCGTCATAGCCAAGCAAACCTCAAGTTTAAAATTTTCCCATGTATAACCAGCTATTTTACAGGAGATAAACAATACTTGTCACACTGTCAAAATATTTTTGCTGTGGTTGTTCAAGTCCCGATACAGAACAAGGCATTAGTGTCATAGCCAAGCAAACCTCAAGTTTAAAGGAGCCCTATTATACCCACTTGCCATCTCCATCTGGTTACATTGAAATTTTGATGATATTCTTTGGTCAAAATACCACCAGGACAACGACACCCTTCTCACTCTATCAAAACGGATGTGCTCACAATGGCCGGTCTTCGCGGCTATTCCTACGATAACGGCTGACAGCTCACACCACGCACCCAGCAGGGTGTGCTGACGCGTGTTTGGTTTCGCGCTACAATTGCAACTATAGAGCATGAAACCTGAGAGGAAAATGGCTGCCAGAGAAAGCATAGCGATGCAACAATATATGTTCGAACCAGCGTCAGACCCTGAGTTTGCTGATTTGTGGTGTCTGTTGATTCTTGCAGCTACACATGCCCTAACATACACCCCTACACAACGAAGCATGCCTGTAGCAATCTGTAATTACAGATTTTGCCCTAGCACTACATGATAACATCGCTAACCCTTGTACTTCAATGGAAGACAACAATAGCTCTGTAGCTAGCTAACTGTCATTATTGACATGTTGATTACATTAATTTTACAGACATTCAACTAACAAACAAATAGCTTTAACGATATTGTGGATCCTGTAAAAAGTAATGGTAGTATATATTACTGCAACACCTCCAAAGTCGTGCAGTTAACCACAGCACTAATGAATGTTCACAAGCACTGGAAACTTAAATTCAGGATTTTAGAATTTAGAATGAGAAATACGTGGAAGAATTGTGAATGGGTCTGGTGGTGCTCTAAAAATACTAGGCTGGGATTTTGTTGTTAACATTAATAATTTTAATAATTATCATCATGATTACTCATTATATGTCTCTAACCCTAATATGACTAATTCTGTGGCCAATGCAGAGCATCAGAAAAAAATAGATTCTAAGACCTCATTATGTTTGTTTAAATAATCATTACTGGTCTTAGAAGGTCAATGCAATTGCATTTTAAACGTAGTCCGTATTCAATAGGCCTAATGGTCTGCAATCTCACTGTATGAAACCTCATGGCAAAATAATACCTTAAATGTAAAAAAAGCCCTGTTCTCAATGTGTTTTAAACTCAAGTGCTATGCAGTGCTTACAATATTACACTGTGGTTAAAACATTAAACAGTAGCATATTAACCTTGCTGCCCACCAAACCCCTCCCCCACTTTGCCCTTTATCCACTCACATGAGCATTGCCTAATATTTGGTTTTGCCAGCCTTTGGACATTTGATTTTGATAAAACAATTATTGTATCTTATAATTGAGGATCTAAACTCTTGTGTATTTGTTTTGATGTTTATTTACATGTTTCGTTCTGACACTTGCTTCTGTTATTGTCTCTGTGTTCACAGCCCTTGTTTCAGTCTCTGCCCTGTGTAATTTGCACCTGTGTCTAGTTTGTGTCATGTTAGTCCTTGTATTTAAACCCTGTGTTCTGTATTCCTCATTGTTGCTCAGCTTGTTTTTGTATTTTGTTCTGTTTTGTTTAGCCATTTCCCTACATGTGTTTCCCCATGGTTTTCCTGTTCTATGTATTAATGCTTTCTATTAGCTATACCAGTTTCCTGTCTGTGGTTTTATTTGGTTTGTCCTTGTTTGACCTTCTCGCCTTCATCCTGTTTCTGTTGTTTTAATAAAACGCTTTAATCTTCGCCCTTATGTCCAGTCCCACCTGACCCCTTGTTACACACACCATCCTTTACACACAGTTTGAGCAGGATCCGTCTGGCAGCTGAAACAGGACACCAAGGGCTACAACGAATATTTACAGGAGATCATTTATACTAGATGAAATGTGGGAACGATTCAGTATTTGAGCGGTTTTATATCAATTACATGTGTTATATTTCGGGCATAGCATTTAGAAAACATGTATATGTTTCATCGGATCTGTTAATTGTTTTGTATGTTTTAATGCCATGACTAACCAAATAAAAATGTCCACACTGTGCACAATAAAAGTAATAACATAACTGACCATAACATTGCACCTTTTTCTCACTGTTAGACATGGAAAGTATGCTTATTGAAGTGGCAGCCCTGGGAAGACACCTGTATCCTGGCATGCTGTATAATTGCCTTTCAGATAACTTCATTTCAGGTAGCACTCCACATCATCTCAGGAGTTTGATCTCGTAGTGAATTGTGTTAAACTAACCTGCCAAAATGATCAGTGTTAGGTCTATTGCTACCACCCTTGGTGACAAGGTCTGGCAAGATAAACAAAATTAAATTTGTACAATGACAGGATTATGCAAACCAAAAACATACATTTACTGTACATTATTACAGTAAATTAGTTACATTTAAAATAATAAAAAAAACCTTCCATCAACAAGCATGGCATGCCCCCCACCACTGTACAACTACCAATATTCAATTCAATATAATCAATTCAACATGAATTGAATCTAACCATTCTCTGATGTCAGTAGCAGGCTTACAGACACCTTGATCACTTTTGAAACACGAGTTTATAGCTGCACATTTAATCAGACCTAGACAGCGGAAATCTTTAAATCCTACTCAGTGTATGCTTAGGAGAGTCATTCATACAAACCAGTGTCAGATTACTTTAGGGAGGACAAATACTGTGTAATGCCATATTCCGACAGTAACATGACTTAAGGTGAAAAAAAATGTGTTTGGGATCCTTCTATTACTCTCTCATCATTCTCTCATTTTAGGCTTCACTTTGTGGGATGATAAAGCATTACGTGAGCATGTGCATGTGCGTCAGCAGCATGAAACAAACCTGAAGTTCTCTTCCTCTGATGCTTTCAGCAAAAAGGCCGGCCTCCTAAATATGAGCACTGCCCTTAAAGCCAGTTTTTTAGCGGGGTTAGTCGAGGAACTTGGGGGACCTTCCAGTTACCTGAAGGACACTAAATCCTCAGCACGTTCTTCCCAGATCACCCTGTATTACAGCGAGACGACGAGGTTTGAAGAACTCGTCTTGGCAGAGCTTGGCAATATCACCTATCCAGAAGTGATTCAGTCAACTAGGGCTACTCATATGGCGAAAGCTGTGTTATATGGAGCACAGGCTTTTATGGTGTTCAAAATCACAGCCTCAGATGATGAGGACAAACAGGAAGTTGAAAGAAATCTTCATACTATGGTGAAAAAGATCCCCTCATTTTCCATAGAGAGGAATGGATCCATAAACATGAATGAGAACGAGACAACGATGGCTGAGAAGATTAGTACGGCATTTTTTGGTGTTTATCAACTGAAAGAAATTCCTATAACATTCACAGATTTCGTGAAGCTGTACAAGGATCTTCCTTCTCTGCTGACAGAGGAAGATGCTGTGCCAGTAAAAGTGTGGCTGTATCCCCTCAGGTTACTGAATGATCAAGCAGCCAAGTTACAGAGAGAAATCAGTGAGAGTCTGGTGTCTAAAGTAGAACATTTGATGGAGGAGCTTGGAGAAGTAGAAAGGAGGTACAATGACTTGATCAGAATCGAAAGCAAAGCAAAGGTTTTCACTGATGTGAAAAAAAGGTTGCGACCATTTCAAAGGTTGCTCAGTGATTACAAGATTACATTCCAGGGGGCACTACAAAAACTACTGCCTCAAATTCGTGGTGGACTGCAGGAGGAGCAAGTGCTGGATAACATCATGAACATCCACTACAAATCCCCTTTTACTGCTGACTACCTGAATCGGTGGTTAGACAATACTGTGACTGAATTAAATATGCTGAGGTCCTATACTAGAGGGCTAAAGGACGTCACAGTTTTGACCTCCTCACATGCCTTAACTACCATCCGTTTTGATCCGGAGATTCATGTAGCTGTATGTTTGTCTTTTACATCTGTCAAGTATGAAGACAAATATCTGGGAATATTAAATGACTTCCTGGATTCTAGAGGTTTAGAGAAAACAAACCATACTTCATACCCTTTGCAAGAGTTGAAGCCTTGGTTCACTGGTGACGTTATAAAGCACATGGATCAGACCATTTCCCTCTTTATGAGTTTTTTTAAGGCCAATAAAAATGAGAAGGGAACCCGGTTCATTGTCACTGACATCCCTGATCCAAGTAATCCAGGTGCCTCCATCCAACTTTATGATCAAGGCAAACTGACAAATCCCAACTTCCAGCCTGTGTCCAGGCCTCCCGCACCTATCCTAAAGTCCCAGGATGGAGCCTTTACCCTGATTCTTCAGAAGTCCCCAACTGGAGACACAAAAAGGTTTAGAGTGGAATACAGGGAGATAAAGTCAGGTGCCCAGAAGGAATCTTGGGAAACCAGAGACACTTCAGATACACAGACTCACTTCATACTAAATGGACTACAGCCAAAGAAACGATACTGTTTTCGGTACAAAGCCGTTAATCATGTGGGGTTCAGTGAACCTAGTAAATGTGTTTTCTACATTCCCACTCATGATGGTGAGTATGCTCATTCTCCTTTTTCCAACAGTTGGGTAAACTATTTTGACATCAATACCTTCTAATTGTCACGGGGAGCGAGGTGTTTTGTAGAAAGGAGCCGGAGATCACAGGCGTTGACAGACAAACGGATATTTTATTCTTTTTAACATAAAGCGCTATCGCGCAAGACATACTCTAAACAACGTACACATAGATGACTCAAACATCGACGAGCACGGGACACCGCGCAAGCGCACATTAAATAGACGTACCACACTAACCCCTTGTGAAGACGAGACAAGCTACAGGTGCGACGAATAAACACACTCATATTCCCACACACCCACGGAAATACACAAAAGGACATCGACACCAGGAACACACGCCCACAGGGAGGAGTCCGAGGCTGACCGTGACACTAATTAATTTCTACAAGGATCTAAGAAAGATTTGAGACAGCCAATCCTCCACATTTATATAAAGATACCGCAGCACTGATTTATGACAATAGCCCTCATCGTGATTTGATGCTCTAATTGCCTTCTGTATGTTGCAAGGACTTAAGTCTTTTATATGTAACTCTTGAAGAAGTAAAAATGTTTCTCTGCATCTAAAAGGAATGATCCTCCTGTCTAATACATCTGTAATTATCCTTTTAAAAACATATTATTTAGTTATTAATTTTAAGTCAAGTGATGTACTGCAAATTATTCACATTTAAATTAATATGAAAGGTATGTAGTTATAAAAGTGAGGAATGGTAGTCTAGACTCTCAGAGTGTACTGCAGATGGCTACAAATCTTTAAAAATGGCAGAAATTGGCTTTAAAAACTATCCAACTTATTTATAGACATAATTATTCCCATACTGGTGGGTGGAGATGGAGGTTCTGAGTGGACTTTCAAGACCTGTGACTTCAATCAACCTTTGAAGGAGATGAATGTTTCAGTGAGCAGCAAAGTGAGAATATTTTGATTTGATGTGTTTTCATGCCTCTAAATCACCTTTATCATTTCAACACACTCTTTTCTAAATGTATAAATTGGACCAGTAAAGCTCTGAGACCCTTTATGTTTTGGTTGCTACAGTTAATTTTAAAATATAAAAATAATATTTCTAGGATGTCAGTACATTTAATTAGAACTACAAGTACACCCCACTCTCTCAGGGCTGCACAAACTGCTGGTCAAGGACATGATACTACTACTGTTCAACTCAGTGTGTTTTCATAACAAATATCCCACGAAAAGGAGCAAAAATAAACATGATTCTCTTTCCCCAGGTGAATGCTGTATCTTTGACACGCAGTAATGATGACATGGAACATTTTGGCCATCACATGGAGGAATCATTAAAGACATTTACGTTTCAGGATGGCGATAAATTCCTTTCCCTGACACTGTGGCCAAATGAGGCTGGTGATCAACTTGGTGGCATTGAATTCGAAGTTGTGCGTGAAAATGGGCAGAGACAGAGCTTCTATGCTAGGAGCTCCAGCTTGGGTAGCCCTGTGCACGTTGATGTGGGTTCAGGGGTTTGTTGTGGGCTTGTAGGGAGAAGTGGGCAAGATATTCATGCACTTGGTTTCTTTTTTCTGAAGTAAATCAGGCTGACTGATGGGAAATTTTCCAATCACTCTTTCTGAAAAAAAAAACAAAAAAAAAAAACAATGTGCTTCAACCCCATTTAAGAGGTGCTAAATATAATGTTAAAGTTTGTTTCATTATTTGCAAATTATGAACCTATTATGAACCTTTTAAATTTGACTGTTATTGATTGTGTTAGAATATTTAATTCCTGTAGTTTGGAATTCATGTAGATCATTGTCATGTCTGAGTGTTGTCTATCTGCATTATGACTGGATTTTCATTTTTGATTACATGAATAAGTGTAAATGAATGGCAAACGTGTGACTGGGAGAATAAAAGTAAAATGCTGAAAAATAAAATTAAAAAGGAAACACTGGAACGCAACCCTCTGGTTCATTCATGGAGTTTAAAATAAAGGAGCTGACACCAAACGTTCACCTTTCGGCGGTGAACGATAGATGGCACTGATCTTGTAAAACGAATCTCAGTCAGTTTAACTCTTTGTAATATCGATGGTTTCTCGTCAGCTTTGTTGTGTTGTCTGTCGTCTCTAGGAGCGGCGGGACGCTTGAAATGAGAAGAGGCAAGTTATTTTCTTCCTCTCGTCTTTCATAAACACAACAGACTGCATATATATTCCCACACTTTTATCAGTTATGCATAAATAGACCATCGATAAAATTAACGTTATATTCTGCCTTAAAGTATTGTTAGTGGCCGTATTACCAAGCAGACACCCATCTAGCTATCTTAGCTATCTAACTATTATTTAGCCACCTTTTGTTACTCCTCTTAGGTTAGGTTGTTAGTTGGTTAGCTATCCTATAGCTCGCTAAAGCTCTAACATTGGCAACCTGCGTGAAAACCCTTGATATAAATCCTGTCTAATAAAAGAGAAACTATAGCTAGCCAGCTACCGTTCTTATAGCCAGGAAGCTAGCTTTAGCTAGCTCAGCCAGCTAAGTGTTTTTGTTTGTTTCCTTAACAATGTAGTAACAATGTGTTTTGTTTGTTTTTTTGTTTAACTCACCAATTGCTTTCATAAATGACATCGCAACATTGAACTGCTAGTGAATAAACGTGTATATATATGCTCTACACGTTGTTTCTTTTAATGATTTCTTTGGTAAAGGTAACACAATGGCACCAAAGAAGCAGAAGGACCGCACTGCGAACATTTCTAGCTCCATCGAATCGGAGGACTTTAGTCTAGAAACAACAGTGCCCACGGAAGACATCTCGTCCTCGGACGAGAAAGATGGCTCACGCAAAGTCACGAAACAGCTACTGGAGAGAAAGGAACTGCTCCATAACTTTCAGCTCCTGAAAATAGAGATGTCGCAGAAAAATCTCATGATTGATAATCTCAAAATGGAACACCTTACCAAAGTAGGAAATGCTATTAAATAAAACTTTTATTAACTACATAAAATTAAACAAAAACAACTGAACCATATGATAATGAGCATGCAATCTAAACGTAGCAGACCGAAGAAGTCTGCTTATTAGCATTTTTATTTCCATACAATTAATAAAGTGTTATTTTCCTCCTTGTTTTCCTTTTATTTAATGGAACATTCCCTGTAGAAGAGCACCATCAATTATTCTTGGATATTCTGAGCATTCCAGACCTTTTGCTACACTATGAATACTAACGTTCCAAAATGATTCACACCTATTTAGAGAATATAGCCTTGTGTTTGTCAACTAGTTTCTCTGATTTTTTTCCCCTGATCAGACAAATTTGTATGTTTAGGTTGAAGAACTGGAAGAACAACTGAACGATGCGCTGCACCAGAAACAGGTGCTCGCCCTCCGCTTGGACAGCCAGCTAAAGCTCCAGCAGGACGAGAGCAGGTTAGACACACATCTCTGCCTCCAGCGGGTGTAATGATGAGACTGGAGCGAACAGGCAACATAAGCCAAATTTGACATTAAGAAGCTACTGATAGATACAGTGTTCTGTTCCTTACTTCAACTTTCCTTGGGTGTTTGGATCTCTATAATATTCACGTCCGGTCTCTCTCGCCGTTCACTTTCGTCTCCACCCTGCTTCCCATGTTGCACAGGAAGCAGCAGGCTTTGAGGAAACAGGAGATGGACGCCATCTTGGTGCGGCAGAAGCAGCTGGAGGAGACCAACCGGCAGCTGTGCGAGCGGGCCGGCGACGTCCGCCGTAGTCTTCGGGACCTGGAGCTGAGTGAGGAGAAGTACTCGGAGCTGCGCAGCCTCCCTGACGACAAGCTCACCATCCCTGAATACGTGGCGGTGAGCACGGGGGACTATACAGCGCAGAGCTCTCAGACAGGAGGGGAGTGTCACCTCCTAAGACTGCGCAGTTAGCTGGACAACACCAAAACGTCAAAATAGTCCAGTAAAGTATGAAGGAAGGAAAACTCTTATATTAAATGCAGGGAAAGCCCTGCTTATTAAATGTCCCCTAGGTTTGGTGTTTCCATAAGAGTTTTCCTGTTTTTGCTGCTTAAGGTTTGTAGTCTACACCAAATTCATAAAAATTTAATCTTTACATTTACATTGCATTGTTATTTGAGTTGAAATGACTCAACATGAAATGACTCAACATGATCTCTTACTGTTTCCCACCAAAAGACATTTTTTGGTACATGCTAATGAATCTACATGTTGACACTCATCCTTTTAGGCTTGGTAACCATTTTTAATCCCACATTTGTAATTGAGCCTGGTCTTCTTGTGTGCATGTCTTAAGGCTGTATGATTTAGTCTACTTTACTCAAAACCACAATTTTGTCTTCAGCAATTAGCACCATTCACAAGCATGAATTTACATTGATAAACAGCATTGCTTATCATAACAGCATGGCTCAGAATCACTGAAACTCTCAGCATGCAGTGAGTGCTACCCAAAGACCTCAGATATTCCCGTTCAGTGTGCAAGTACTTAGTGACGAGATGCTCCCGGTTTTAAAATAACACAGTCCCCATTTAGATGGCAGATGGCTTGCAGATTGGTCCACGTAGATTGACCAGGCCATGCTGTGGCCGGCTTGTGTGGGCCTAGGTCCGATTCTACGAGGCGGTGACGCCGTTGAGGTCACTGGTGACGGAGCTGCAGGTGAAGAAGAGCAGTCTGAGTGAAGACCTAGACAGCCACCGCGACCAGATCAAAGCCCTCATGGAGGTAAGGTGGATCCACACTGGAAGTGTCGTATTATAAACGTGTTATGTCGAGTTATATAATAGGGTTAGGTTTCAATCGGTCTGTTTTATGTTACATTTTTCTATAATATTTTGGAAAAAAAAACTGACCATAGTTGATCTGCTTAGATCATCTGCTCCACAAGTTCAAATTTGCCTTTGAGAGCTTAATGAAGGCGGCGTATACCACAAATGACTAATCAGTAACTGGTCTAATGTATTTTTTAGCATTTGGCTATGCGGCTCCGTAAGAGCTGCCCACCACAATAGTCAAATGGTGCCTTATTAAGCAGTGCTGGAGAGCCTCAGCCTTGAATCCATTTTGTTTTGGGGCGAGCAGCAGTATGGCCTCCCCTGTTTCTTGTTGACGCTGGAAAGTGCGTGCAGAGCTACGAGGAGGAGAGGAGGGCCCGCTCAGAGCTGGAGCTCCGCTGCCAGAGGCTGACCCTGGAGCTGGCCGACACCAAGCAGCTCGCGCAGCACGACGACTACAAGCGGCAGAACTACGACAACGTCAGGCGGTGAGGGCGAGGAGTCGCCGGGCCGGTTATGCGGGATTAGCTCACCCTCCCCAGGCTTTGGCCCGTTTAACACTCCGCTCTGTTTCAACTTGTTGAATTTTTTTAATCCCCCCCCTCATGGTTTGATCTTGTCAGTCAACAATGTCATATTCTTGGTGAACACCTATTGGAAGTGCTTTGTTGCGTTACGGGGGTGGTGGCGTCATGCTTATGGTTGGATTACTGCTGGATCTTGCATCAGCAGCTTAAATAAGAAAGAAACATTTACTTCATCCGTATTCACTCGCCCCAAAATATCAAGTTTGTTTACTGTTTTTCATTTAGCGTTTCATCAGATAAGCTGGCTGAATTAAATGTTTTTAATGACAGTGTTCAAAAACTAAGCGGATGTTCGGGAAACGAGCATGAACTGAGATAACATCTGACACTTATAAACAACCCAGCTCTAGAAGTGATTTAGCAACTGTCATCTCTAATGATAATTTGCTAGGCTGTAGTCCTGTTCAGACCATTTGCCTGTGTTGATGTGTCTGTTGCATCAGACGTATTGTACGCTTACTGTTTATTGCTTCATACCGGGCTGTTTATTATGATATTGCTCAGGGCAAGAGACGGTTATGAGGGGGAGGTGCGGGAGCTGAGGAAGAAGCTGGAGTTGATGGACCTGACGCAGACCGCCCTGACCCAGGAGAGGAACGACCTCAGCAAAGAGGTAACGGACCATTTCAATAAGACGGATGAATTACTGTACCTAGAGAGTCACCAACTTCCGGAGCCGGATTCTTTGTGTGTGTGTGAACATGCTTGGTAAAATAAACCGGATTCTGATTCTGATGAATCTCATTCTCGTGGCCACCCACACCACCCACCCCTCCCCCCGGCAGGTGGCCACTCTGCAGCAGTCGGTCACTCTGCTCCAGAAGGACAAGGACTACCTGTCCAGGCAGAACATGGAGCTGAACGTGCGCTGTGCCCACGAGCAGGAGCGGCTGGACAGGCTGCAGGCCCAGCTGGAAGACGCCAAGAAGGCCCGTGAGGACGTCTACGACAAATACGTGGCTTCCAGGTCTGTATTCAAAAATGGCCGTGCTCCCATGGACTCCTGACACCATTGGAAGCTGTTGGAACTTTGGTTTATTTTAGATGCTTTTCACCCATCCGTCCATATATGCCCCACGAGTATGAAGGAGCACTTGTGCTCACAAAAGCCGTAGCAGTCACCCGACAAACCCAGGTCAACCCAGGTCAGCCGTTGCTCCATCAGGAATGCTCTCACCCTCCTCTCCACCAGGGAGCGCTATAAGACCGAGTACGAGAACAAGCTGCGGGATGAGCTGGAGCACATCCGCCTGAAGACCAGCGGCGAGATCGAGAGCCTGCAGCGCGCCTCCAAGGAGATGTACGAGCGGGAGAACAGGTGACGCCCCCTACACAGGCCCGATGGCTCAGCGCTCTTCACAGGAGAGCGCCATGTTGTTGAGCACGCGTAACCTCTCGGTGTTCAAAGTCAACGGTTTATATCCTGTCCCTAGCTGTTGCCTCATACATTTTTGAGAGTCTGCTCAGACTGGCATGTATTCTCTTTGTTGTTTTTTTTGTAATTATTTGGTGTGTTTGGGTGTGTGTGTGTTTGTGAATGAGTGTGTCAATCAGAAAACGAGTAGTTTGGGGAATGTTTGGTTCCATGAGGACTTTGTACTCTGCATATTGTTGTTTTGCACATTGTAATTTACCTTAACAAGAACGACCTTTACCTGAGGAGGTGAGTCGGGGGGTTTAACCAGTCACAAGGCCTCACTGCCCTGCTTCTTCCTCTTCTTCTGGTTTAGTTTTGTTTTCATCTCCTGTTCTGTAGTTTAAGCTTCTCCCTGATGGAGCATATCTGAAGCAGCTCTTGAAGGGCTTGAGGATGAGCTGGTGAGCTGCTTCAGGTCTGCTATACCAGGCAAAGTGTGAATCTACAGAACTAGAGCTGAAAACTCCTGATGTAGTACAGCCAGAACAGAAAAAAATGCAATATTTGATGTATCTAGTACTTGGAACTACTATTCAACACCAAAACTACTCGTCATTGGGATTTAATTCCTTCTGATGATAAAAGAAAATTTCAAGTGTATCAGCAGACTTCACTTCCTTTTCCATGGAGCCACAGGTGGCATTCTCTAAATGACCACTAGGGGTGTTGTAGGTTCAAAGCAAATTCACCTTGCTAAGGTGCCTGATTAGTGATTCATTGCCCAGTGGTTTGGCTTATTTTAAGTTGAAGTTTTCACTAAAATGGTGCGTATTACACTGTGCCACATCTGCATAAGGTCAGCAAATTTAACATGCATTTCAAGCTGGGCTGTGTATCCCAAAAGCACAATAAAACAAAGATCATCTTTAAATGGTAGAACGGAAAGTATTACACTTAACAGTACGATGTTTTTGAGAAACGGGGCCCGCCCTGTTCTCCAGAGTGCTATAATATAATAAAATATACATATTTGTCTTAATTCTTTTTTCTTTCCTGCAGGAACCTTCGTGAGGGACGGGACAACGCTGTCCTCGAGAAAGATCGAGCGCTCGGCGCTGAGAGGGAGGCGCAGGCCAATTATGACCGGCTGCTGGAACAGTGAGTTCTGGTGCATCCACACTTCAGACCTGTCTGAAACTGATCCCAGAACAGCCATGGTCAGCCCTCTCTCTCTTAACATACGTGACATTTTTTCTCATGACATAGCCAAGATCGTAATTGTAAAACTAATTAAGAAAAAAATGAACCATGCAGAGGAATGTCCATTGCAAAGGTATGAATCAAATATGTGGTATGCACAGACAAATGTTGCCACAATGACACACAAAGACACACTTTCAGAATCTGGAAGATGAGATTAAAATAGAGATTTAATACTAAGGCAAGGCAGTTTCATTTGTACAGGACATTTTAATACCTTCATTCTAAAGTCCTTTACACCGGAGAAAGATTTCTAATTAAAAAGATTGAGTAACACGGGAATAAATGTAAAATAGATTAACAGAAGAAAAACTTGAAAGTGCAGAGTTAAAATGCAACTGAAATTAAGTCTTCAAGCTCAATTATACATATGAAAATTGAAAGTTTAATCTGAATTTAAAAGTATCTATATATGGACATATCTGAGTCCTTGTAGAGGTTTTAGTTATGAATGGTGCATAGAAGCTAAATGCTGCTGGGCTATACTGACTGAACTGTGTTCACGAGGCTAAGATACCTACTGTGCCTTTTAGGCACGTGAGAAATGCATTCTGTACCTAGTGAAGGTGAGATCTGAATGTGTTTGAAAGTCCAGATTTAGTCTTAGTCTTTAGTTTTTATAGCCTTGTATTGAAGATTGAAGATGCACTAACTTTGAGATGCTTCTCCTTTCTCCCAAACAATGCAACCTATTCTCTCTCATCGTTATTTATTTGCTCCAAACATAGTCAAAGTGTGTCTGTGGGGCTGTAATCTTGTTATCTTTAGGGAAGAGTCTAAGTTTGTGTCTATGGGGTTGTAATCTTTTAAAGGAGAGAGTCAACGTGTGTCTATGGCATTAAAATCCTTAAAGGAGAAAGTCAAGTAGCCTCTACAAAATTTGATGATAAGAATTTTCATAGGTTTTAGGTTTCAGGTTAATGGAAGCATGTATTTAGGTGGATCAAAAGCCATCCTTGAGGAATTCTACGTTATAGCCATCACATCATATTCATAACTGCGAATCATGACAATACAGAATAATCATGACTCCACCCTTCTAAGTACAAGGTGATCCATTTGAGGACCATTAGTCTCACCCAGTTTAATCTGTTGTAAAGAAGTAATCTGTAATCTACAGTGTCAATGCAGCAGCAAGATCTGGTAATGCAAGAAATATTTTATGAGTCATCTGTCATTTTTAACACCTTTATAAGGGCACCATCAGTACTACGTTGGTGTCAAAAACCAAAACCTAGGAGGGGCAGGGGGAGAGGCTGGTGCTGTAAAATACATTTTATCAGTGGTCTTAACTTGTAATAATACAGTTTGAGACCAGCCTGTTGTTTAAAAGCATCCAGAGTGGTTTAGCTGCAGGTGTTTTATGGCCTGACGGGAGCGAGACATTAACGACTTGGCAGAGTAAGAAAATGAAGATGCTGAACTCATTTGTGATATAATAATGACGGCAAAGATAGAGATGGCATTGGCCTAGGGTTCATAAACAAAATCAAATATTGCAATCATTTAAATTACTCATGATTTAATGCCAATATCATTCCACCATATACCATTTCCACCTGATTTTGTAATGGCTTAAAATGAATTTTAAATATTTTCCTACAAGCATTCTAAAACAGGGTTGGGAGGGTTGTTTTAAGATGTATTTCACTACAGATTACTGAATACCTGATATATGTGTAAATGTAATCCTTTTTCACCTAGTTTCTGCCAAGAAGTCCTGAAACACTAGTTCCTTCCAGCATGTTCGACAACTGTGAAATATAAATCTATGAATGAGACGCCATCTTAAAAACATGTACCATCTGCAGACAAATGCAATGATGTCTCAAACTTTATTTATGAAAGGCATACACCTAACTATAACCACATGATAGCTGTAATATGTGATTAACAGCTCATACAGGATTACTCGCTTGAGAAAATGTCTTCCCTCCTCGAATCAGAAAAATAGTGCCAAAAAATATTTATTTTCCATTTCTTTAAAGTGCAGTTGTTGTTGATCTCTATTAAAGACTGGAAGAGCACCTTCCCCGTATAATTGAAATCAGATTTTATTTTGAATAGATATGCGAATGAGAACAATAATCTGGTCCTTTGTATAGATTTATAGAAAAACAGTCTGAGTTTAAAGCAAGTCGATGGAGGTTTGCAGGTTTACATGTATGTGCGTATATGTGGAATTCTGGCCAAGGACATGTATGACCCATAAGATCACAGTCATGTCCACTGGAGGCATCTGAACATCTGTAGTCCTCCCTCTTACCAGAAGCCTTTCTACCAGTTGCCACATTCTTCAAAAATAATGTAGCTACTTTTATATGTTGGTAGAAACGTTGGCACCATATCACATGACGGTGCCCGTATTCATATGTGCACACATATTGGTCTGTGCTGTCCAATGTCACCCATGTCCACATCAGCCAATTTATAGTCCTTGCACACACAAAGGCACAAACCTCTTCACAGTCCTGAAGGTCATGGAGACGCTACATCACACCCTGTGAAGTTGAAAGACATCCATGCTGTATACAACTGTGAAGTTGACTCGGAGGTGGACAAAACTCACAACTCCCATGTCACACAGATAACACACTGTTGTTGGACTCTTTCCATGGAAATGGAGTCTGCCTGCTTCAACCTCGGGGTCCTCATCTGTGGAGACATTCCCTAGCTGGTGATTCACACCATCTCACAAGCTCCTGCTTTAACCTTCCGCAGGCTCACGGACCAGTCAGGACGTGTGCAAAAGCTCGCCCGTGCAAACGTGTGTCGTCTCAGCAGCCGACAGGAAGGCCATGGGAAGGCCCCTTTCATCCAGAATGCTCAATCACTACACTCTAGTCAAACGGGACTCCACCAGTGTAAACATCTCGGAGAGGTCGGCTATAGTTAGTTTTTGGCATCTGCAGGAACAAAGTTCCTCGTACAGAACCTTCGGCACGTTGCTCGAATGTTCCGCCTGAAAACTCTTTTGCCATAGGTCACCGTCTGCGATGTTCGTTACGGAAATTACGCAATACTTGGTTGAGAAGGGATTATCTTGAGAAGATGATGGTAATCCGGGTGACCTCTCTAAACTCTCAGCACACTATTATAGGACATTTAACATCTAATAATGATTACATAACGTGAAAAAAAAAATTGGTATCAATGTCGATGACTGCGTAGTCTGTGATTATCACAAAAGCACATTCATTTAATCAAGGTAACATTTGCGAACATATATAATATCATGAAACAAAGAGTGTATCCACAATAAACAGATCTCCTGTGAACATGAAAAAATTAAGTTTTCTCGTTTAACAAATAAAAAATGAAATTATGCGTTAAGGAATGAAAGGCACCCAGAAAAATCTCACAAATGAATGTATGTTTGCATTCATGAATTTAACGGTCATTTAAAAAAAAAAACTAAATACAATGGAAGTAACATAGTACTACACAGTAAAAAATAAAACATGAGTAAATGTAAATATCATCTGGTTATCTGGCCAGTATCCACTGAGAATAAATGGCTGAAGTACCTTAAAATGTGTGCTCGTTGGCCTAAACACCTGTGTAGTTGGACAGATTATGGTAACAGTGTATTCGTGTGTGAACCATGTCAGTGTTGTCGAAAAAACCTGCACCTGGATCACTGCACGTGAATCAAAGCCACTCTTATCCTTCAGCACAGCTCTTGATTCTCCAGCGCGCTCCAGCTGAGATGCAGCATTTAGCGTACATAGTGGGCTAAAAGAACAGGGCAACACAAAACTAGTGATTTTGGAGAAGGTCATTTTTGTTTAAAAAATAGATTTAGATTAATGCCCAAGCCTACATGGCATAGTGTCATTACTTCACTGTGAGGTATTGACATTTCACTGTGAGGTATTGACATTTCACTGTGAGGTATTGGTACTTCACTGTGAGGTATTGACATTTCACTGTGAGGTATTGACATTTCACTGTGAGGTATTGGTACTTCAGTGTGAGGTATTGGTACTTTACTGTGAGGTACTGGTAAGTCTAATGTTTCTAATTTTGTAATTAGAAACTTGAAAATGCATTTCAGTTTTCTTAAGAAGGATGTGACGAGTGTGTAAGTGCACAAGTTAAGTCAGCCACATTGTCAATTGTGATTTTCACCCCAATCGAAATTTGTCCTCCGCATTTTACCCATCTGTGCAGTCAGAACACACACACACACACACACACACACACACACACTAGTGATCACTAGGGGGCTGTGGTGCACACGTGCCCAGAGCGGTGGGCAGCCCTAGCCCGGCTCCCGGGGAGCAGTTGGGGTTAGGTGCCTTGCTCAAGGGCACCTCAGTCATGGCCACAGGCCTGGGAATCGAACCCACAAGACTGGTTCCCTAACCACCAGACCATGACTGCCCTTAACAACAAGCAGAGGCCGAGTTTAAAAGTACTCTGTGATGTTTCAGTCTGGCGAGCTGCTGTACCCCCTCGAAGTGAGGTTAGAAGGTGCTGGTCTTTACTGTATATTTAGAATTCAAGAAGTGCAACAACACTGTTGGCACGTCTGCACATTTTTCTCTCCACACCCTAGTTGTTATGGACAACTGAGGAGTTCTGCACTGCTTACTTTGTCATCCGCTAGAGAGAATTGCTTCCTCTGTGTGTGTGTGTGTGAGTGTGTGTGAGAGACATAGAGAGAGAGAGTAATAGTTGATGCTGTAATATGTGCAAAGACCATACAATTACTGAGTCACCATCCTGTGCCTGAACTTGATGGAGTTTTGGTGAAAGGGATCTACTCACACTGATGTCACCCTCCAGTTCTTCATGCTTTGGGCCTCAGTCACTTATCTGAGCTGAAATGTCGTGCGTCAGCGCAGCCCGCTGTAGGTGTGCCACATGCTGCCAGCATGTCTTCTGCCTGCTGGTGGACTAGATCAGTCAGGGGTCTCTGCTAGTGGACTACATCAGTCAGGGGTCTCTGCTACTGGACTACATCAGTCAGGGGTTCTCTGCTACTGGACTACATCAGTCAGGGGTCTCTGCTACTGGACTACATCAGTCAGGGGTCTCTGCTAGTGGACTAGATCAGTCAGGGGTTCTCTGCTAGTGGACTACATCAGTCAGAGGTCTCTGCTAGTGGACTAGATCAGTCAGGGGTCTCTGCTAGTGGACTAGATCAGTCAGGGGTTCTCTGCTAGTGGACTAGATCAGTCAGAGGTTCTCTGCTAGTGGACTACATCAGTCAGGGGTTCTCTGCTAGTGGACTAGATCAGTCAGGGGTTCTCTGCTGAATTGCTCAGTGCAGAGCAAGTCTTTCACCAGCAGTGCAGTGAGCCATGGCACACTATGTCTTTGACTGGCTTTTTAACATGAAGTTAAATTCAAATACGAACAGTACAGTGTGGTACTGTACGGTACAACCTTAAACACTACGGCTATTAAGTTTCACTGACTTGAGGTGTCCGTTTGTTATTTCAGTTTTCATATCGGGACATTGTGGTTATTGGTAGTACATGGACAAATGTGGAGGTGGGGGGCACTAGAAGGTCAGCTAAATAAATCAGGAGGTTGCGCAGCTGATGATGGATCTCTGTTCTGAACTTTCCGTTTCTCTTGTGTACACTGCAGTCTTTACGACTGGGCGGCTGTGTTGCGAGGCCTTGGTTCGCCAGAGCACATGGCTGAGTTGCCGTGAATCAGCACGGCTTTGGCACACACACACACACACACACACACACACACACACACACACACACACACACACACACACACACACGCGCGCGCAGCAGCAGCAGACAGGCGCAGGTTTGCCTTTCAGGCGTTGTTGAAAACATGACCATAGCATGTTAAGATCCTAATTAACCTGTTCCCTCACACACCCATCACTTAAATTCCCTAATATGCCGAACCGTCAGGGAAGTACAGTACCGACGTGCTGTGTACAGTACCGACGTGCTGCGTACAGTACCGACGTGCTGCGTACAGTACCGACGTGCTGTGGCTCTCCTTTAGGATGCGTTTGGCGCTCTATGACATGCTACGGCCGAACTCCCTCTGAAGGGCCCTCTGGTGAGGACCAGTAGCATACGTCTCACAGTACGTCTCACAGCGAGAGCAGAGGAGACCTGTGGGCATAAATAATCAGGCAGCTTTCTGAAATCAGCAGAAACGTCTGTCTGTCCCTCTTACAAACGGGTGTTCAAAATAGGTTGTTGCTGTTGTTGTTGTCTTGTTTGTTGTATACAGCATGGGTGTCAGTTCGGGAACAACAAAGGCGGAGGTGGGAAACAGCTGTCTTTTAGACTTTAATACCTGCAATTATTGTTGATGGCGGTATTCTTTAGAGCAGAGTCAAACGCTGAATGCCTCCCGTAGTTTCTCAGGCTTTAGCGGGGAATGTCTTTCTCTCTCGACATGACATCCGTAATCATGGCATCATTTTTGTTTGTTTATTTATTTTTAGTATAAGCCCATCGTTGCCTTGGTTGCCAGACGCCCAACCACAGCACAGTCCTTAATCCTTCTATTTATTTAGCAGCTCTCCCTCTGTGCCCTTTGCCAGCTCTCATTGAGCATGAAGGTTTTGTTTTGTTTTTTTTTCCCTTCCTAAATCTGATAGGATGTTTACATTGCTTTACTTGTGTTTCATTCTCAGAACACAGCCAGCCCATCTAATTTTGCAAAACCTTTTTTTTTTTCCTTCCTATTTCTGAGAAGAGTGTAATTACCTACTGTAGTTACTGAGTCACCGTCCTGTGCCTGAACTTGATGGAGTTTTGGTGAAAGGGGGTCTGGTGGAGGGATCTACTCAGATGCTGATGTCACCTTCTAGTTCTTCGTGCTTTGGGCCTCAGTCACGGATCCGAGCTGAAATGTCGTGCGTCAGCGCAGCCCGCTGTAGGTGTGCCACATGCAGGCAAGCGTATTCTTCTGCCTGCTGCATGTGGACTGGATCAGTCAGGGGTTCTTGGGTAAGAGGGACAGACCAGAACAAGCCTTTCCGCAGCCTGTGGATGGCATGTTCTGCCCAAAGCTTCAGCTCATATTTGAATCCTGGAATGTGGTTTGAAAGTAACTGGGTGAACGGCGTCTGCCCATGTGACTTGTTCTACACTGGATTCTAAATCATTCCATAGGTGCAGTGCTGTCAAAACTTTCACCTGTTGTTTGTTGACTCTGCTCAACAAAAGTTCTATTATGTCATCTTCATACATGCACTTGTGATATTACTGAATAAACTAGGAGAAGCAGAGCTCAGCACAGCTCAGTCCTTCTGCGTACAGGCACACGCAGCTTTGGGTCTGGCTGTGAGACCGAGGCGCACGTGGTAAACGTGAGCCCCTCAGGCCGTGTGCAGTGACGTGCGCCTCGCCTGACCGAGCTCCCCAAACCGCCTCTGAGGACTCGCACGCCACGGCCTCGGGGGCTCATGCAGGATCGACGTGTTCTCTGAAACTTGGCGTCGTTACTGGCTTCACAAAATGTTCAGAGCTGCCTTTTCTGAAGGGTTCGTACGAGATGCCGCTCCACCCAGAGAGCGCGGCGGGTGAAGGCTCAGTGTTAGTAGGTCGACACCATTCGTTAATGCCTCGTCGTCCAGCTGCGCCTCTTCTCGGCCTGGACTCCCTCCGGCTTTGCGAGACCTTTTCCGCTTTTATGCGTTTCGGGTTCATTTTCACGTTTGTTTGCTTTATGTATTTGGAACCAAAGCAGACAGAAGCTGGGCAGTCAGGTTGTAAACGGTGCGGCCAACTTCGGCAGTCTAACCCTGCTGGCCGCTGCCGTGTCGTCAGTGGTTCTGCCTCCACCCTTCTCCCCAGTCCTGAGCCCTTATTTGCCCATGTCACAGGCGCACAGTGACACTGCATTCCTGGCACATACCTCACATTCCAGCAGGTCCTCACCGCACAGTTGCTGGGCATACCCGCCATTTTCCTGCCCGGGAAGCAGATAGCTCGCATTCATGTAAAGGAGGTTTCAGAGGGACTGTGTCCCTCTGTTTGTGTGTATGTGCGTGTGTGAGCGTACGAGTGTGTGGGGCGACTGACAGATGCCGTTTTACACACACACACACACACACACACACACACACACACACAACACTGCAGTCTCAATCTTGAGGTCTACCTCCACTGACAGCCCCTCCTAACACTACATCATTGAGAGTGATTAATAGTGAAGATTGGCATCGGTAGATAGCTGTGTGTCAGGTTGCATACAGGCCGTTCTGAATTGTGAAATGTGCGGAAAGCTTACATGGCGTACAGATGCGTATCCGCCCAGGGAGCGTTAAGCATCCCCTTCAGTGGCACAACTCTTACTGTCAGTGCTGTTGTTATTGCCATAATCGCCTCCTGTTGTTGGTTTTGTCTCACTTTAATCTCATTAGATTAAAAACTAGACATAGCCGCTTCTTATGTAAGACTCTGTTAATATCAGCCTAGTGATAACGTATCTGTAACTGTACTCTACACTACGTGACACCACAACCAATTGACTCCTCATAAGTACTCCCGAAATAACGTCACCTACATCTGTGCAACGCACGAGTCGCAAAAGAGATGTCAGAGCAATATCTCTGGTAAACCACAAGAAACTACGTCACTTCGCTGAACGGTGTGGCGTTGGCTTGTCAGCAGCGTCCGACATCCCCGAGTATCACAGGTGGTGTCAGATGTAGTGAGAGTCGTGGGACGAGAAACACTTGAGCTAAATGCCGTGCACGTTCTGTACGGAAAGGCGCGTGGCTTCTGAGATTCTGGATGGTGTTGGAATGCTTAATTTGTGATCCCAGCATGCACCTGTGATCTCTCTCTCTCTCTCTCTTAGAGCTGCCTGGGTCGCTCGGTTGGCTGACGCAGATCCAACCGAGTCCCTTCCAAATGATTTGCGGCTTCTTAACGTTCCTTCCTGCTCCTGGGTTGCACGCTCCACTCAAGGTGTCTCGATATACGCGGTGACATTGGACACTGCCTCTCTAATGTCTGTAAGGATCTCCGTCCTGACTTCTGTCCAGCACCCGCAGCATTTAGATTTTGCCTAAATCTGGCCTAAATTGACAGTGGTGATGTCTGAAAAGAGACACAGACAGCCAGGATCACCAGGCAAAAGCTGCTATTAAATATAGCAGATTCCCGATACTCTGTCAACATCAGCAAAACGAGACAATTTTAAAGCATGGCGCTCTTGCTAAATTTAGCGTTATCGAAATTGACTGCATGAGAAAGTCTCTCTGAGTTTTAAAGCAGGCATTTTTGTCAGCAGGTCATAATACCGCAACTTTTCTACAAAGCCCTTAACAGGTAGTACTACATTCTCTGTGTTATTAGGCATAACCAGCCCTCCATTAAAAGCACATCCATGACAGCATGTAAGGAGACACCCATAATAAACAATGCTATTGCTTAGAAAATGTGATTAGGCACGGAATCGTTTGTATTTTGTAATCTGTATTTAGTAACATAATAGCGTGAACTACTTAATAGTGCTTAATAATGTAATTGTTGAAGTTTTTAATTTCTGTAAGAGTTCAGTCGTTTTCTTCATTTCATGGAGAAATAGATGTATTGTTCAGAAAGAATTAGCCGCCTTCATGCAGGAGCCATGTAGGTAATTGTAAAGGGGCAGAACCTGTAAACACATTAGCATTCCTTAGCCAGGAATGCCAGTGTGCATGGATTCTGGTTTGAGCCTCAGCTGTGCCGTGTGCCGCACACAGCAACGTTACCTCAGTCAGCGTGCTAGCCTGTTTTCTGTCTGTGGACACTGGGGGGAAGGGATCAGGGGCTTCTGGCTGTCTGGCAGCTGAGCGCCATCTACAGGTGAAACCTCAGAGGACTGAGGAGCAGACTGGTGCAGATGCACTTCAGTAATCCAGTTACATAATGGCACTTATCTTAAAAGTTTTTATATCGCCAAAGCCTGTCACACCTTCAAAGCAAGTTACCAGAGTATATATTGTTATTGAGGCTTTCCGCACTCTATGTAGAATAGTAAAGAGAATTTCACATCTGAGTGTATATTATTATTACTAGAAGTAGTCATTTGCATAATGTGAAGTTCAATTTGATCCGGTACATTTGTAACCTTGTTTCATGAAGATTAGGCTTGTACTGCAACATCAAACATGCATGTTCTCAGGACGCTTCATCCAGACAGTAAAAGCACATTCTTGTTCTTATGCCATATCTACGCAGCCCAGGACAGAAGCAGGTGCGGATGGCAAAACAGCAATACCATTAGCACATGCAAATATAGTACAGAATAAGCAAATATATTGCAGTATATGCGAATGTAGTACAGTACATGCGATATATCAGCCAAGCATTAATGGTGCTGGCATACATACATGCAAACTATGTTAGCAGCGACTCGGAGGATATGGAGATTGGTTTGACCTGCCAAGTTCAGGTGGCGCACTTGGCTGTGGTCCCTGTTGTTGTTTGTCCCAGTTAAGGTGAAGTGGATATGTCACGACACGTTATGTCACCATATGACACTCCAGAAGGAATTTTTCGAGAGAGAAAAGACTGCCATTAAGAGCTGTCAGAGCCATGCCCTCGACATGATTCAGAATATGCTAATGGCATTACCTTAGAGAAGGTTATTGGTTCATCTTAGGTTGCCTGAAGCCAGATCCTTTCTGTTTACATCCAGTATGTTTAACAATTAGACTTGTGGTCACTTATTATCTGGTCTACCTCATTAGAGCCAAGATAGCACAGGTTCTGATTCATGTTTGTGTGTGTTTGTTTGTTTTTATGGCTGCATTTCCAGTCAGTAGTCAGTAGTTTGGCAAGGTTCTAGTGTATGCTGAGTGTTGTATGGTGTTTTGAAATCTTTGATGGTGGATTCAACTGGAAGTAAATGTTGGTTTCCACATAACAAGTTTATCATATCATGTATTCATTTTCTAGTTTGTGTAGAAGTTTTTTTTTCTCAGGAATTATGTTGTGTGGGTGTATGGGTGTGTATGTGCTTGAGAGAGAAAAAGAGAAAGACAAAATGTCACTCTCAAAGATGTGTGAACAGATAAGTATGAGTATTGTGTTTGAGTGTGTGCGTGCGTGTGTGTATGGCCAAGAGTTTGTGTGCACCCTATGCATTAATATCACCACGTTCGAGTGACTAGCATGTGGTCATTGTGTGTTATCGCTTGCCCCTCACGGTGCGGGCGTGTTTTTCACGGCATGTGTGGGCGTGGCCAGATTCAGACAGATGCAGCTGAACTCCGACACCAGGACGTCAGAGCTGCAGAGCCAGCTGAAGCTGAAGGCCTTTGAAGCGGAGCGCGCCCAGATGGTCCAGGAGGAGGCGGCCAGGAACCTCGACCTGTGCCAGATGGAGTGTGAGAAGCACCAGAAGAAACTGGAGGCAGGTACCCCTGGGGCAGGAAGCTTAGACTGCCTCCCGTGTAACGTGGTCACTGTGTTGCATCACCGTGTTGCATGATCTGCATGATTGTCTATATAACTCCAATTGCCGACACCCCCACACCATCACACACATTTCTGTGAGGTCTTGGAGGTCATGGAGGTCTTGCAGGGTTAATCTCTTAAGCCACATCTTACACACAGCCCTATTAACGAGAACTTTCTCGCAAACCTGATTGAGGGAATTAGGTGTTAAATAGGGGCGACGACTGAACTCAGCCTGTAGGTAGAGCTTCAGAAACAGGGTTGATAACCAGTGGTGTTCCTGTTGACTTTGAATAAAAGTCATGACAGTTTCAGTTCAGTGGAGATGTTTACCCTAAAAAGGAGCATTTTCTGTCTGGTTAAGAGAGGGTGGAAACTGTTTCTGACCTAATGAAACAGTGTGTCAACACATTCGACAGGATCATAAAAGCCAATTCATACAGGATTTTGCAATAACACCTCTTGAAGTCACCGTCTCTCCTTTTGATGCGTTTTCCCCTTTAGGTTCTCACCAAGGAGTTTTACACACTGCAGACGTCATCGGAGAAGCGCGTCGCGGAGCTGCAGTCCCAGAATGCCGAGCAGCAGGTCCGCCTGCAGGCTTACGACAAACTGGAGAGAGAGCTGGACGACGTTACCATGCAGGCGGCAGAGAGTGAGGCACCTCAGGCTGATCTGAGATCAGCTGTCCTCTGACACTCTTTAGGGAACAGTGTTTATGCACAAAAGGGGAAATCTAACTGACAGAGAGAGTCGGAGAGAGCTGACATTGTTCAAATAATTAGCTAGATTGTTTTTGAATGTAGACGTGACATTCACAGCATGTTGTCAACTCCCTTAGAGGTGCATCTGCATGTGTGCGTTCAGTCAAAATGGTAGTGAAGCACACAAGGTCTCCAGAGAAACAGAACATTTTGGACAGAGGTCCTTCATCTGCTGTGTAAATTTTTAGAATTTGTAGGAGGAGGAATTAAATTTATATTTTAAAAAGTAATAGATGTATTTTTTTCTGCGTAAAGATGCCCCTGAGACAATCTAGCACAAAGGGCGGAATGCAAGACACTAGCAGGCAATGCGTACTTGGAACAGCATAAAGTGACTGGCATAGTGCACAGGAACATCTGTGTGGAGTTTGGGCTGGAAGTTCCAAAGTGGAAGTGGGGATACACCCTCAATGGTGGTGGAGAGTGACCAAGCTAAAATCCTGTGGGAATGTGCAGATGCAGACTGACAAAATGGTAATGTCTAACCGAGCGGACGTAGTGGTGGACAAACAGCAGAGGAGGGCCGCAGTGTTAGACGTAGCAATGCCGAGCGACAGTGACATCAGGAACGAGCTGAGAGAAGAGCTGGAAAAGATGCGGAAGGTGAAGGCAGCAGTGGTTCCCATGGGAATGGGCGCGTCAGGGGCCGTGTCCCCCAGACTGGGAGGATGACTCCAGGACAAGTGGGGAATTTTTAAAGTTAGGATGGTGATGTGTTGGAGCCATTCTCCCAGTCTGGGAGCTACAGCCAAAATGGGATATATATATATATGATAGAGAGAGAGAGAGAGAGAGAGAGAGAGAGATATATATATATATATATATATTCTAGGCCGAACTGCCTAGAAGCACAATTACCTGCCCCAGCCCCAGAGGAGGCCCAGTGGTATATATATGTATGTATGTATGTATATATATATATATATATATATATATATATATATATATATATAGAGTCACCACTGGGCCTCCTCTGGGGCAGGTAATTGCGCTTCAAGGCAGTTCGGCTCTTAGCCAGAGGCCCAGTCCCAATGTATGTCTGAGCAGAATCAGTGACTGTTTATCTAAGTGTTACTAGCATATTATTGGATGCCTTACAGATAACCAGTGCATTAATGCATGTCTTATTATTGGATGTCTGTCAGTTGTCAGATCTCCAAGTAAGGTTCAGGAATCTGAATGCTTCAATCTGCTGGCATATTCAGATCCACAGTTTATAGCCATGTTTTCATTGTCCTCTTTCACTTGAACTGATTGCTTAACTTCTTAAACAGTGTGATATGAAAAGGAGATAAAGGCCTTCAAAATAATTGTCTTCTACTTTCAGTGCCAATTATTCCAGAGGCCAATATTGTTTTGCTTGTATTAAATCACATTGGACCGTAGACATTTTTTTGCAATAAATAAAGTGCTATTCTGAGCACTTCTGTAGTGGCCTAGATAATGCTTAGTGAGCCTGGTTGTTCTCTCCCCTTTGGGCTCGTTTGTGGGTGGTCTGACACACTTCAGGTTCTCTTTTTTTTGTTTTATTGCTTCTGTTTTTTCCCCTGGCAGTGGAGAATGCGGAAGACGCAGAGCGGGTGCTGTTCTCGTACGGTTACGGAGCGAACGTCCCCACAACTGCCAAGAGGAGCCTGAAGCAGAGGTGGGAGAAGAGGCGGCCGCTGCCCTCTGGAGAGCCTCCCGCCGCACGCCGCTCCTCCACCAGCACCAGCTCTGATTGTGTGTGTGTGTGTGTGTGTGTGTGTGTGTGTAGTGTTCACCTGGCACGAAGGGTTCTGCAGCTGGAGAAGCAGAACACTGTGCTGAGGAGGGATTTGGAGAGAAGCACCTCCCACACAGAGCAGGTCTCCACAGAGGTGCAGCACTACTCCTCTCTTTGTGTGCTCTCTACTCCCGTCTCCCTCAAGGAGCCGGTGTGTGTGGAGGGTTTGCTAAGGGTATTTACATGAAGGAGAGATCAGAGAGCAGGGCACAGTCATATTGTCTCTCTCTGCTCTCTCTCTCTCTCTCTCTCTCTCTCTTCTCTCTCTCTCTCTCTTCTCTCTCTCTCTCTCTCTCTCTGCTCTCTCTCTCTGCTCTCTCTCTCTTTGCTCTCTCTCTGCTCTCTATCTCTCTCTCTGCTCTCTCCTCTCTCCTCTCTCTCTCTCTGCTCTCTCTCTCTTCCCTTGACTCAACCGACTGGGTTTGAGCAAAATGGCTTCTCAGTTTTTATTCATTCACTCATTCATTAGTAGTGCAGTCTTATGTCTGATCATCAGTCCTTCATCCTTTCGCGATCTGTTTCTTGATCTTCCGTATTCATTCATTTGTTTACGGCCCGAGGAATCATCAGCCTTAATATTTGAATGTCATATGGACACCTTTGAGGCTTATCCTTCAACCCATATATGGTCTCGTGCAATGGTTGACAACATGCCAGTCACGAAAGCAGTCAGGATGAACAGGTTGCCGCTTGGCTCTTAAAGATTTAATTTGAAACTTCAAATTACTGCATTATGTACTGAAGCAACTGTGTAATCGGTACCAAAAATGAGATCACCTTGTGGTCTGCAACCCATGTTACTCCTAACTGACATTCGGTTTTCGGTTTCAGTCCTCAGAATCTGGTCTATTTGCATAGTCTCTGAATGCAGGAGCAACTGTCCGCTCTGACTAAGGTTCAGCAGAAACTCCTCAGAATTCACACAGTCTCCTGAAGCCTACAAATGTGTCAGTCAGCAGAGCTAGAACTCCCTGCCCCTCAGCCTTGGTGTGCTGGAGTTTTTGCCCGCTGGGGGTGGGTTTTAGGTGAGATGTGAATTTGGTTACAGATTTAGAATTGTGCATTCTTTGAACACTATCACACTGATTTGAGGATCTCATATCCAATAGCTGCTAAAGCTGCTTATGTCATCAAAAAAACATTCTTATTAAAGATAAATTAGTAACCAGGAGAGAGCCACAGCCGTTTGTGGCCGGAATGAGTGTACGGCTGAGGGCATAATTTGGGGGCAGGATATGACTTGCTTCCTCCCTCCTCGTCACTTAGGGCAACGCTACCCAATCACAGGCATTCGTTAGGGCATGTATACAGCACTTTGAAGTTGGTGCCCTCAGCTCTCCAGGTTGGTATCTACGGGGTGGGTTTATGGTGAATGGCAATTGGCGATGACTAAATTGGGGGCGATTTACAAAAAAAAACAAAAAGGATGAATAGGTAGTCTGTTGTTTACTGTAGTATTTAGATTTGTTTATTTGCTTTTGTTTGTTGTTGGGGGGTTTTGTACAAATTACTAAATAAATGGAGTCTAATCATTAGCCATTGTACCACAATAGCCAAACTTGTACCCCATGCAGTGAAGTGTCAAATACTGAGCGCAATTTGTTGAAATTTTTCACCTTCTGTAATTTTTAAAAACCTTTCTTATTTTGCATCCATAAGCTGAAATCCTGTCGCTGATGTCTCATGTTTTCTCCTTCGTTGCTCTTTGATGGGGAGTCTCTTTGACGTTTGACGTCTACCTTCCCTCATGACTCTGTGCCTGTAGAGGATCTGCCTAAAGTCTCTTGGACCGAGAACTGGCACAAGTCAACACTTGTTCCTCTCTGTCCTACGGCGGTGCACTGTGCTCTCGGGTTCATGCTGTTCCTGGCGTTAAAACTGGATCTGAGAGCTAATATGGTGGAGACCACGCAATTTTTTTTTTTCAAGCACTTGTAAAAATTTAATTATCGATTGTCACCCAAGTAATTCATTGTCCTGTTACGCAATGCAGTCATTCTGGTATGTGGACATTCTTGAGAGATGCTTGATTGTGTGATCGCCTGTTTCTGCTGCAGTAGGGTAATTGTGAATTGCTGCAGGGCAGAATAGGTAATTGCTTCTTTTAAAGCCAGCAGTGAAAGAACTTGGCTGGCACCTCAGCCCGTGTGCTCACTGCTAACACGCAAGTCGTCCTGGGCCTTTGGTTTCAGTGGCACCTTGAACAAAGAGCGTATAAAGTCCAGGGATCACGGCGTAACTGTCGCGTCCAACGCGCTGACGAAGGGCCCCGCTGAACCCTGACGGCTCCTGCGCTGTGCTCGCCCTCCTTCCGCAGCGCCCGGCTCGTTTGCACGGCCGCCCGACACGTGAGCCATGTCCTGCACGTCACCGCGAGGGCACGTGGCCAACCAATGACCCCATGAGGCATGAACGTCCATGATTAGCGTAAAACACGTGAACAAAAAAGTTGCATTTTCAATATATAAATAGAATGATTTTGTAATTTGCACTATTTTTGCCAAAAGTAAAATGTTTTCTTGGGTTTTTTTCGGTAGCCCTCCAACAGGCTGCAACTACCAAAACTAAACAATTAACAAAACCTACTGATCGTCCTAGTGTTTGGCCCTGAAGAATGCACACGATGATCGTATGCTGTATTTTAAATGCACGAATAGAATCATGTAATAGTGACTGCCGACCAATAAACAGTGAGTTTGTTGTCCATTTCAGCTACAGGCAGCCAATAAGCTGCTTCAGCAGGCCCAACAGCCATACAGCTACCTCATAGAGACGGTTCGTCAGCGGGATGCACAGATCCAGTCAATGAAAGAGCGCCTCTCACAGCTGGGAGAGGAAGTGAGGTAGGTGTGTATATTATGAGCTCTATTCAGTTGTAGCAACCAAAATAAGAACCAGAGCTTCCTTTTGGGGGGGGGGGGTTGACTTTCACTCATGCGACCTAATGCAAATGTTAGTACTTAAACGTTATTTAAAGATACAGTACTTCTCTCTAGCAGGTCCTTTGTTTATTTGTTTGCCCCCACTCCCCCCCTCGCTGCCCCAGCGTCACTGGGAGGGGGGAGGGATCATTTGGGACAATCAGAAAATGTTTGCTGACAGCTAATCTAGTGTGAGAGCAACACTTTAGTGAAGTGCTTTGCTGATTGGATATAAAGATGAGATGAGCTGTTAGCGATGTCAGTCACTTTCCCTGCCTACGGTCCCAGTGGTGATCAGAACCCGTAACCCTGCTCCACAGGTTTGGATCTACACAAACTCCCAGTTTAGTAGATTCATCCCAAATTGTTGCCTCCATCAAGTGCTACGTCGTGTGACTGAAGTATCAGTCAGGCAACGGCAGCATAGCTAGCATCACTCAGTGCAGTGTTTCTGAGGAGGAGGAGGAGGAGGAGGTGGAGGAGGTGGAGGAGGAGAGGAGAGGCCAGTGGCGGCGGCAGTATGTGGGCCAGCCCAGGCCACATAGCGTGGTTGTGTAGGCCAAGAGAGGAAACAACAGGCCTGCTTCGACAGGTGCGCCTAATGA
This sequence comes from Brachyhypopomus occidentalis, assembly GCA_020368025.1. Taxonomy (NCBI): domain Eukaryota; kingdom Metazoa; phylum Chordata; class Actinopteri; order Gymnotiformes; family Hypopomidae; genus Brachyhypopomus; species Brachyhypopomus occidentalis. The sequence goes on along the minus strand of JAGXOD010000247.1, from coordinate 7,496,505 downwards.
GCTGGCAGCTCGGTGGAGAGCTGGAGACGAACGCGTCTGACATGATACTCCACACTGCGTCTGTGGTTTGTTCTTTATTTCCTTATCCTCTCTCTGTGACACATCCTCTTTACTGACATTCGGTGGCCCCTCCCCCGCCCTCTCTGGAGGAGAACCAGTGGAGACAGGTGATGCCCTCTCTTACCACGCAGCTCTGCAGGGTAAAATACTGACTGCTAACTTTTAAAAAGCAGGCTTTTTCCACAGGTCCCAGAGGAACCGTTTTTTTTTTTTTACTTGACATGACCTCAGAGATGGTTCGTGTTTGACTGTCAGCGTTTGGGAGGAACTTGGGTACAGCTATCTTTGCCCACAATCCCACTCCATTACAGTGGAAACTGCAGCACTGCACTCTGATCAGCCTGTGAAGTTATCACATCTGGAGAGGCCAATCACCAGGAGTACTTTGTGCTGAGAAGACGTGTCTGTGTTATTCATTGGCTGCTGCCTCTGGGGGCGGAGCACTGGAAGTGCTGACTTGTCCACTGATTGCCTGTGTGCACCTATCAGGCAGCTCTGCCTAATTGCCTTCTCGGTCCACAGAAATAGTTAAATAGAAAACAATTGACGTTAATAATAAAAACATGGATTAAAAATATTTCTTTTCAACACTTTCTACACTTCCTTTTATAATTGCTCCAGCATTTGAGGAGTCTGGCTAAACTCTTCTTTAACATCTTCATCCACTGCACCAGACAATAAGGCTCTGCATTCATGGGCTTCCTCCTGGGCCCAGTCATAGACCTGCAGGGACGTCCATTGAAAGCCTCAATTCAATACATGCTTTCATGCATGTTGTAGACTTTAATATGTGTGTGCAGAATATGGTGTGTGTGTGTGTGTGTGTGTGTGTTGCCCCTGGCCGCAATAAACCTTTTAAAATAAGGTTCACACTGTCTTATCCAGATCCATGATCCAGATCCATGACACTCTGAGTGGATGTGTTGGTCTCGGTGCTGCTGGCAGCTTGTTCTTCCAGCTCTAACTGAACTCATTTATCCCATCTACTCATTTGCATATTTTTAAGTAGATTACAATAAAGCAAGTTCTACTTCAACCCACAGTCATTTCCTCAAATGGAAGGTGAGACCACACGCGTTTCTAGTCTCCATTTCAGCTCCATTTTACGCGCTGCCAGGTTCGCGGACGTGACTCACAGCCCATTTGCCTGTGGAAGGCAGATGTGATCCCGTGTTAAGTTGTCGAGAACATCCAGCGTGTGGGTGCAGTTTCGTAAAGATTATCTTAGGGAGGTGAAATCCAGCTGTTCGACTGCTTTACTTATTACGGTCGATCATGGGAACAGAGGGAGGTACAGCCTATAAAAATGAATGAATAGATAAAACCGTATTGCAATAAATTGCATCTCGTGGTGCTTTGTTAACCTCTTAAACTAGGTTGCTTTTTTTTTTTTTTTTTCCTTTATCAAAATTTGGGCTTTTTGGTGGACCAGAAGCCTTACATGTATTAGTGGAGTTTCATGCAGGGCTCTGTGTTGGGTTCCCCCTCAGTGGCCTGAGGAAAGAGAATATGGCCCTGCAGCAGACGAGGAACAACATGGCCGCCGACCTGGAGCGACTCCTGGGCCACAGAGAGGTAACGCCTGACCCCACACACTGGGCAACGGGAGCGGGCACCTTGCGCATCCCTCGCGAGGAACGGCGTCCGCTTGCATTCGGTTCAGTTGGGACGCCTCGGATCTCCGCCGAGAGCTTGTTTTTTTGTATCAGGGGTGCGTGGGGTTTAAAGGCTGCAAGCCTTCAGATTGCCCCGGGTGCCTCTCCACCACACCCACGTTGGGCTGTGTTTACCTTGTTCTTCGGGAGTCATCACACATAGGCTTGAATTCCATGTCACCTGGTTCAAGGCCTCATTGCCTGCAGCGTTGTCCGTAACATTTCCACACCAGGCATAAACAGCACACGTCAAAGTAAGCAAGACTGGGATTAGAAAAACAAATAAAAAATATATATATAGCATTGCTGGAAGTGACTGGCGTTCATTTCTGTGGAACTCACACGTGTGTACACAGACACACACTTTCTCTCCCTCCCTCTGTCAGCCGTGGGTGTGCCCTTCCATCTTTAATGTGCAATCACCCTGACCTGACATGCGGAGCGACTGTCACGCTAGGCGAGTCGAGGTGCCTTGGTTTGAAGGCCTCCCCTTTTCCAGCACTAGCGTGCTGTGGGACTGGTGAGCTCTGTCACCCGGAGCGGCAAACGCTCCTGCGAGCAACATCCCACAGAACCTGTCGCTCGGCGGGCGTGCGTTCACGCCTCGGCCAACTGCGCGTGCCTTTACAAGCACGGCCGCGAGATCTCCCATCGTTTTTTCGCGACGGGGACTTCGGCAGAACTCCACCTGGAGGCGCACGTCTTCCTGTTCTGCGGACGACTGGAAATTCCTGTCGCGCCAGCTCAGGGCGATCGCTTCCCGAGCTCGGTGGAACTGTTGAGGGAGCGTCGTGGTCGCGCCGCGTGTCGTCGCTAACCTGGAGCCTCTCGACGGCCGGGGTCAACCTCGCAGCTGAGCACGTTCACACACACACAGCACGGGAGAAAAAGAAACGCTAGCGGAGTTGTGAGGAGGGAGGAGAGCTGTGTTGAGTGAACAGTGACGTTGACACATGGCTGCTCCTATACAGGACTAATCGTTTCTGTCAGCGACGAGGCCTGTGTTTTCAAGAACTGTCTTTTGACGGGTCCACACTTTCCAGGATTCCGATTGTAGCGATGACACAATAATAGCGTAAAAATACAATACAGACCACTTGCCAGCATTTATAATGAATTTAAATAAAGCAAACAGTGTTGTGCTATGAAAGTCCTGTCCCCAGGAGCTATGAGGAGGGCTGGGGTTTTCTCGCGTGTCCGTGCTGATGTGCGTTGTCTTCTGGAGCAGGCGGGCGGGGACCTGGCGCTCGGCGGGCGTCCCTCCGGAAGCTCGCTCTCTCTCGCCCGCCCGCAACCCGCCCGCCCGGCCAACCCGGCCATCCTTAAAGGGACTGGATCACACATTTGTGAAATGTGCAGCTATTTTGAACCGATGGCTGCTGCAGCCAGCGGCCTGGGGGGGGGGGGGGGGTCGTCTGTGTCCCGCCGCACGTTGGCAGAAAGCGCACAGTCCTCGCGGACAGCTGCTCAGACACGCAGCGTTTTAACGTGCCAGCACACATGGTTGCAGAGGGATAAATAGATATATTAAATGACCCCCCCTCGTTACAAACGCTCATGTGCGCACATAACACATCTATATTCCCTGTAGAAGGGGGCTGGATGTTCCAACACAAGGAACTAGGGTTGGGGGTGAGGAGTACCGTGGGTCCATGTACGTGGCACAGAATGGTCAGTTGTCTGTTTGACGTGTTGTTGTTTTACCTGTTTGTTTGGACAAAACCCTTGCGGATAAGGTTACATTGCTCGGAATTTCCCATCATCATTTTGGTTTGTATTAGACTTTAAGGTCAAAATAAGATCTTAAGAGCTTTTATGAAAACTATTCTTCTACTCAATTTTCACATTCCTTGAAAGCGCATCAGTGAAAATTTAGCGTTTTGTTCCGACGTGCAGAACATGACAAGAGTTGAACCTCCCGCACGTGGTGAAGTTCAGCCGCTGTGTGGCGTGACCGTACACTGACGCACACTGCCAGCAACAGCACCTCTCAGTGGGCCACCAGTTCTACGCTGGCTGTCTCCAACATGAGGATGGAGCCTGTAAATCTACACCATAAATCTGTCCATTACACTTTCCATACTGCGAACGTTTCCATACACTTTTAAAGATGGCGGGGAGGGAGACGGATATGGATTTTTACATAAACACTCCCATTAATCTGCTACTATGTCTGTTTCGTTGCTTTAAAGGCAAAATTACACTTGCTTGAAAGAAATCTCTCTAGCTGTGAGTTTTCTAAAGCGTGGAGGTAGATATGTGTGTTTACCAGAGACAATAATGCACAAATCAGCAGCAATTTAATTTCAGTAGCTCGGCAGTTGTCAGTGGGGGTTGTGTTTCTGTTTAGTCTCTGAGCAGAGTCTCCAGTTCTTCCTGCAGTAGTAGTACTGTGCTGGGTGGTATAGTGGATAAGACCTTGGGCCACTAGTTGCGAGGTTGTTGGTTCAGTCATCGTTGGGCATCCTCTGGCTCTCCAGACGTGAAGAATGAAAGATGTGAGGTTCTCCCTTGTTCTGTGGGTGCACTTAAAAAGGCTCCTTGCTGTGACTTCTCAGTGTACTGCGAGCATTTACAGTCTTTTCACTGGAAAGATTCTGCACACAAATGAATATGCAGTCATGACGTGTCAGTGGGCCTTTCGTTCTAAGTCACATCAACTCGGCAGCGTTTTATTCCGGGGGCTTTAACCCACCAGTCGTTTCCCGTGACGACCTCCCAGGTGAGAGGGAGAGGTGTTCTGACTGTGGACGCCCTCTTCTCAGGAGCTGTCCGTGATGAAGCGGGTGCTGGTCGGCTTGTGCTCACAGCAGCACGGAGAGCCTGCGTCCGGGCCGGCTGCGGAGACCTTCAGCCCAGACGCCCGCGGGCCCCAGGAGCTCGGTGACGGCCCCCACCACGACGAGACGCCCGGGCTGAGACCCAAACCCACCGTATTTGTGAGTACAGCTCTGCTGCAAGAACTAACGCTGAAAACAAATCAGACTCTGCACTCATTTCCAGTGAAATAAGACAATGGTGTGCATCCGAGACGGCTTAGTTTCACACGCCCAGTAAAGTCGTGGTTCAGTGCAACAGATTCTGGAACCTAATTGCTATTTAACGGGACTGGAGTGGCAGGATGAATATACTGTTGAAAACGCTGCAGGCATTCACTTGGTTAAAACTGCAGTGCACGCACAAAGGAAATTATTTCAAGTATTATCTTCATACAGAGGTGACACTGAAACATGCCAATAAGTCGTGGTTACATCGTCATGAAAAGCTTGTGTGTAGGTACATATGATGTATGAGGTGCTTGTGTAATACGTGGAACAAACGTCGTGATAGCGCATGCTAACCACTATGGGCTTTACATATGCTTATGGAAGGTCCTAGATTGGTGTTTTTTTTATCTTTAATGAAGCGTTAATACATAACAAAGGTCAAGGGAGCAGCGCAAACCACTTTTTCTCTGTCTTCACAGACTAATAAAGACGTTCCAGAGTGGTACAGAAAGCTCAAGGTGAAACCTAAATGACGCATAGAGACCTGTTTGACCAGTGGGAAACTCAGGAACCGACATGTAGACGCGCATGTGCAAGTTTAATTTAAGGAGGGCGGGACTTTCTTCGTGACTAGTTGTTCAATGTATTTACACGCTTTTTTATCCTGTTTATATGTGTATATCTCAATTAAAACAACTATGTGTGTCGCTTATTGTTTGGGTGTGATGTGGTGGTAATTATCAGAACGGTCCTTAAATACCACTGCTATTTTTATTTGTCCGGCAGCGAGCTTTTTGGTTAAAATCTTATTACTAAAATTCTATTACAATTCTGTAATAAAAGTAGCCAATGTCAGAGCAATTTAAAGATGGCATTAAAGAAAGTATGTAAGTTGATTAAAAGATTACTAAATATCTTTCAGTAATTGTAATCGGAGTCCGATCCCTCATTTCTGAGCTGTAAGGCGCTACAAGAGTAATGTTAAAAATAGATTGACGGACCCTTGCCTTGCATACCATAAGGCTCATATCTGTCTCATCTTAATGTGAAGCACGTCAAGCTCGGATGTTCCACTGAACGGTAGTCGTAGTGCGTGAGTCCTTGCTAAAGCGATTTCATTTAGGTGTCCGCTCAACATCTTGTTGAGGTTCAGCGCGATCAGACGTTTAGTTCGTGTAGCTAGTTGTTCATCGGTACAGGTAATGTTGCTAAATTTATTTTATGCGAGTTTGCACCGAATATAACTGATATTACACGGTGCACTCAAGTTTGGAATTATAGATATCAACATAGATTGGCTCGGTTGTTTTAATTAAAAGAACATTGCGTCCTTCTGTATTTTCCAACAAATACTGGATTTCTCCATGTTTTTTCTAGATAGCGCATCTAAAAATATGCATTACTCATCTTGGCGGGGCTTATCTAGTGTGACATCTGAGATTAGTATTTTGACTGCATTCTTCGTTACAGTAGGATAACAGCGAAAGCTTTAAGGTGTAGCCGCTTCACTTTCTCAACCTCCGACTGCCACGCCCCGCCCATTCACTAGACACATATCTCTGAGGTCCACGAGCAGGAGACGAAACGGGGCATCCACACCGCGAGGTGTACATATACACGCGCGCTGTCATTCCATGCACCACTCACTCGCCACTGCACGTCGTCAAAGGTCTGTCAAGAAATATCTAGCCAACGATACCGCTGTCAGAACCGGGGTTTTATGGCAGCAACGCTTTTAACGATGAGCGCCTCGCTCGCAACGGGACAAGACGAGTTTTTTACGATCCTCAAACCTACGCTGTCTGACGGTTTTCAAGAGGACGCTTCTCTGTTTTCCTTTGATGTCAAGAACGCCGATTCGGAAAGGGTGTTATCAAACGACTATGCACAGGTAATGTGCACCGCCTATTATTTAATAGTGCATTTACTTGTTTCTAGTGGCTGGTCTTCTGGTGAATCTGTTTGTGACTATTAGCCTAACGTTACATGGATTATATCAAAGGTGGGCCCTTTGATAAGCTAAATCATGCGGCATGTCTGGTCCGAGACAGACATGCTTACTTTGTCTTGCTTTTCCTTTTTTTGTCTGGCTATAAAAATAAATGTGCAGTAACGTAATATGCCGACGTTTACATATCGGAATAGCGGTGCAGTATTAAATCAGGGTGTATTTGGGTTTTCCCCGTATCTTTCAAGGCGGGGAGTCGCGGGCTTAGGGCGGATAGCGCAAAGGCTTGTGTTAAACGAGCAATGCTTGCAGTTGGTCTCTTGGCTACCGTACCGTCAACAACTGACACCCCCTCGCCCACGCACGTTACTCGCGGTCTGAACTCAAACTTCCCAGCAACGCCGACCCTTAATCAGAAAACTTGTGAAAGAGATATATGTCCGGCGAACAGCTGGAAGATCTAAATCCAGAAATAGCAATGCGTAGCAGCCGCGTAAAGAGCACTTCAAGAGCGCTGACATTCCGAGTGTATCCCCCCCTCCGCTCCCTCCCTCTCGTGCTTGGCTCACGAGCCCCTGCAGCGCTTCTCCGTCCTCAATTACGAATAACACGTACTAAGCGGTCGACATAATGAATGGGGTTTGATTGATCATTTTCTGTCTAATTACAGTTTAATGGGTAATTGGCTGGCGTTTATATGGAAAAGCTTACTAGTAACGCTCACGGTTTCCGCTTGTCAGCAAAACACTGTTTGGGGCAAGTGGCACGAGCTCTGTTTTACAGTCTATAGGGGAATGTAGCAGAGACCTACCGAAGACTACTTGATAAATGTTTTGCTCCTGACTGCCCCACATAACCTAACAGCAGCCCACGAGCTTACTCCGTTCCACTGAAAATAGTTTAAGTAAAGTTATGATATTAGTTCACACATCACTAAACATCACGTCCTAAGGATTTCCCCATCTTTGCTCGTCATTCCTGAAATCCAGGATCATTTTAGATGATAAAGATGATAAACATTAGAGACTAGTTCTCTTTATTCCTTTTTCATTTTAATGTGTATTTTAAAACTCTTAATGTTGGGCTGTATGCCGAGATATTTCGTGTCACCTGCTACATAGTCTGCAGTTGTGTCTATGTGGGTCAAAAATCTGCAATAGATCTTAGCAAAGTGTACATTAACTGTATATTATTTCGAAACCATATCCTGAAACTAGTTCATGAGTAGGAATTTATAAATGCCTTCGGTATCAAATGTTTCTTCCACGATGAAATCCAAATCGAGACCGTCTCATTTTCTCGTTTGTCATGCGATGTGTTGTGTTGGTCGTTGGAGACTACGTAGCCTGTACATAACCTGTTCTAGATGAGCCAAGCGTTCCCTTGAGTTACCTAGCCTGCTTTTGATGACCTACAATAGGTGCATAAGTAGGTCCCAGCGCTTTATGGCAAATCTTTTGAAGTGTGTTGCATCTGCTCCACATGTCTGTGCTAAGCTAATGTAAAGTTCTGGCTTGGCTTCGGTTGATGTGTGCACACATTCCACCTGTTACAAAATCATCATTCCTTGCTTAACCTGTCACAAAAGTTTAATGGAGTTTAAAAGGGAGCTTAAAACTCTCTGCTGTCGTCCTCAGGCGAGGCTCGAGATGGACAAATACCTAACACCCCAGCCCCAGGCTTCACTTCTGGCCAAGAAGAACCGTCGGGAGAGCCCGTCTGCAATGGACCAGTTCTTCATGGACGATCAGGGCTCCCCTTACAGCATCAACATGAACGTCTACCTGCCTGACATCGCCTGCCTGCGCACCAGCCTGTGTCGCCAGGCCCGTCCCTCCATGCCCAGCCACGGCAAGGGCAAGCCACCGAGCCAGGCCTTCTCGTCCCCGCCAGACTGTCCCATCAGCACGGCTATGTCCGCTGCCCCCGCCCTGCCAGAGTTCACCAGCATCTTCAGCTCGTCCTCGGGTCCCGTGGCCGGCGTGGACACGGACGAAGCCTCAGGGGGGCTCTTTGTCAAGCAGGAGATACCCTCTTTCGAACTGCCCCAAGATGGGCATTTGTTCCAGCTGCTCAGCTCGGAGCTGGACATTCCCCTTCAGGGCATTTCGGACTCTCACGCCCACGCCTTGACCTCACAGGTGCCCGCCTTCCACGACATGCACTTAACGGCCCCACAGACTGCTGCCAAGCCATACTGTGGCATGCCCACTGCCGGGTACCCCCTTGGCCCAAGCCAGTTTGGCCAAAGCCAGGCGCAGGTCAAAGTGCCCTACCTCCCACCCTCACCGCCCACCTCCGAGCCTGGAAGCCCGGACCGACAGAAGGAGCTACGCCACACCCTCACACCCCCTCCTTCCTACGCCGCCACCATCGCGTCCAAAATGGCTGTGCACCCGCCCAGCCATTCTGGGCCCCCACCCACACGCGCACCCATGAACGTTGGTGCCAGTGGCATGCCCGTGCGCTACAACCGCAGGACGAACCCCGACCTGGAAAAGAGACGGATACACCACTGCGACTTCCCAGGTACGGGGAATGTTCTGACTGTAACAAATGCCACTTTGCACAAAGATTACTACCTACTGCTCAAGCAATTCTGTGATTAAGTTTGTGAGTTCACCAGTGAGTAGTGGACCTGAGTGGAAAACAGTGTTCCATCCAAAACATTTCCTTCACTCAACGTTAAATGTTTTGTTTAGGGCCTGTTTCACGTTTAAGCCAACATAATAAATCATAGTGAATCCCATTGCTGCCTCATGCCTTTAACTGGGCACTCTTCTCTCTTCTCCTCTGCTTCCTCACTAAGACCAATTCCACTGTTGAATAATTCAAACACAGCCCAAGCCTTTTAACCAGGCTTCCGAATTAACGTGAAGGAGTTGACGTCAACCCCCCATTGTTATTGAATCCTGTTGCATCGAATTGACCGAGCAAATTGTGAAACAGGCAAGGCTCAGGACGCCATTAATAGTGCATTTACGCTAAGCAGTTCGCCAGAAATGCCACGCTCCGCAATTTAGAGCCCATCACTGCTTTACTGGGCAGAGAGGAATTTGCAGCTAACGAGATGTGATTGGTTTTAGCTTCTCAAATGGAATGGAAACATTACTGAAACCAAAGAACGTGTTCTCACTTAGTTCACAAATCCACTTTTGAGTTTGTTCTGTTGTTGGTGTTGTTGTTTTTGCTGCATGTGCTGGTGGGAATCTCACTCATTGACCCGTCAACTTTTCTCGCGCTGTTCAGTCCAAAAATAAACGTTAATACCGCCCCCAAACTAATTTTCTTTTACATCCATGTTTCAGGTTGCAAGAAGGTTTACACCAAGTCATCGCATTTGAAAGCTCATCTGAGGACGCACACTGGTAAGACTCTGTGCCTGTATAAGCTGGTGTTATTGGGCGGGAGATGGCGGCTCCGCCTCTTTATTTTGGGTCTTTCAGGTCGTGTTGCTGGGCAGAAGTGAGCGCTTGTTCCCACACTCTGAAAGCTCTGCCGTGCCACCGTCGCCGCGGCGGGACACTTTCTCATACCCCAGTACTTTATTTCCGGCGCGGTGTAGCTGAATGAACTGCCACCAAAGCTTAACGGGTCGCCATAGATTCACCCTCACAAACATCGGGGTGTCACAACTGCTGTTGTAAAATTCTGACATGTCGGAGCAAAAATTGCCAAGTTTGACCTTGAGTGTGCAGGGGCAACGTAAATACCACAGCTGCAGCTTGTGAGACTCATATTTCCCCTCTTTTTTTCCCCCAGAAGTGGATGCTTTAAAGTCACAAAATAAGTCATAAACTTTAATTGCTATCTTGTTTTGGGCCTCAAGGATCGCTCTGATAAGATAAGGCCACCCAGTACTCGCACGGCAGGAGAACTGCTGAGGGTCAGCTGAATTTAGTGCCGTCTTGTGTCAGTCCACAACTCCCGCACTTGGCGGGGCACAAGAGTTAGACTGAAGGTGACGCGTTTTAATCCGCACGACAAATTAACTCTTCCTTCTTATTAGCAAGACGGCACACTAAAGGGAAGAGATCCAGCATGCATTCACAGTACTTTTCACACCACCTTCCACCTTTATTTTTGTCTAAAACCTTATTTACTTATTAATGTTGGCAAGACAGTGACGCACAGTTGTTCAGTTCTAACAGCAGTGAAATCATCCCTGCTGTTTCCCTGTGTTTCCTAACCGTTTGAGTCCACATATCCACCCCCCATTGGACGTCTATTATCCAGGCTATTTGAACTGGTGCGACAAGGAGAACGAGTTCTCTCTCCCTGGTTCTTCTCTGTTGCTTAAAAGCACCTTCACAATGGCACGATAATCACCTCAGATACACTACAATCCTACCTGTCTCAGGAGAGAGAGGACGGGCTTGCCCCCAGGCCTGACACGTGTTCAGATGGGCCGGCCACAGCAAGTCAATACAAGATTCCCCATCTGGGGCTAAATGGCTTTCAGTTTATCAGTCATAGAAAAAGAGTTTCCACATTAGACCTTAATACACAGAAATTAATCTAACTCTCTAACCCGCCTCTTCCCTTTGTCGCTGTTTAACAGAAAGGCCATGGTGTCTTACCGACCAGAAGCGTGATCAACTCATGGTTACTGAAAAGTTAGAATGTCCGTGAACTTACAGCCGCTGGTGCTGATATAGGGTTAGGTGTTCAAGTTAGATTAGAGATGAATAGATCATTTAGTTTTTCTTTTTTCCTTTTGTTTACACTTCTTTTCTTTTCTAATGGAATCTTTTGGTGTTATTTTTATCGTGAGCGAGACAAACCTGTTGTTGGCCTTTTGTTTCTCACATCGTCTCTGCCGAACCACGCGTTTTACCTGCATTTGTAAGATACGAGCACTGCATTAGAATCGCGCACTGTGGACAATTAAAGGGGTCTCAGTTACAGAAAGAAGATCGCTTTGTCTGTCTGAAACGACGCTTGGGAAATGCAGAGTTCGCCATCTCACTGTTTTTCCGAAAGCCGACTGTCATTTGATCTTGATAGCAGGAATTAACGCGTCGTGTGGCGTTGTTTTGAATACCATTACCGTCTAAGGACGTTTTCCCCTTATTGGTAACATGTAGGTGTAATGAGTTTTATCTACAATGCCAGTTGTTGTTACTAGTGGGACGAAAAAAGTTTGACCGATATGACCTTACCTTACATTTTCAGGGCTCGTGCACATGGTATTACACGTCGTCTGCCTCAACTGCTATTGGTTAACTGACGATTTTTTTAATCTAGCTGTTATAATAAAGTTTGCTTTTGTTTATGTTTTTGTTATAGGTGAGAAGCCGTACAGGTGCACGTGGGAGGGGTGTGACTGGCGATTCGCCCGCTCGGATGAGCTGACGCGCCATTTCAGGAAGCACACGGGCGCTAAGCCTTTCCAGTGCGCCGTCTGCAGCCGCAGCTTCTCGCGCTCCGATCATCTTGCGCTTCACATGAAGAGGCACCAGAACTAGAGAGTTTCTCTTACGCACGCGCGCGCACACACACACACACACACACACACACAAGTACAAACGTTTATATAAGAAAATACTGTGTATACACACTGACAATCATAATATGTACTTACATGCGCGGGATAAATAAACACATTCATGCATTCTGTACAGACATACACTGCTAATCAAGCACTTGAAGAGACATTAGAACAACACACATTTGTACTATGACCACCCTTCTAAATACTGTGGTGAACGTTTTTTTTTCTCTGATATGCACTCACTCTCTCAAAGGTGCAGTGGGCACCAAAGCTCCCAAAAGACGTTAATTAATTAATACTAATCCCTGTCTGACGTTTTAATCCTTTCAAACAGCTTTTTTGCCATTTGACAAGACGGTCTGAGGCCGTGACTTTTGAAAAGCCATTTTAGAAACCACTGCATGATGTTGCCCAGCTATGGAACAAATAATTGTGATCTATTTACCAATATAAAAAATAAAACATTTATTAACATAGTATACTACCCTTAGACTATTTAACTCATTTTGATTGGGATGTTCGCAAATTCTGTCCAGTTTTCTTAATTTCTTGTATTACCCAAATTTACATTAGCTACACAGGTTCATTTTACTTGTCTTGCTTTTCATTTTGCTCTCATCTTAAAAACAAACAAAAAACCAAAAACATAAAAAAAAAAAGAAATCAACTTTTTGCTCTTCTGACATTTCCATGGGACAGAGGGCATGTGCAAAGCTATTAATATTTTCACCGTCTGGAACTGGAATTAAAGGCTTTGATATCTCTATAGACAAACGGCAACAACAAAACACACATCTCTTTATTTTGCACTTGAATTAGACTGGAAATGGTTTTAAAACATCACAGGATCAAGTACTGTTCAAACTGGACTTTGATTTGTCGAGTATAAAACCAGTCGCTCCATTTGTCTGAGACTCTCCAACTGTGCAAGCAGATATATTTATAGCCTTTGAGGAGGGATGATAATGTACCGCTACTGAACTGCTATTATGTCCTGAATTATTGAACAACTGCGTATAAAAGGAATGAGGGGGATATTAAAGGAATAGACAGCTGTATGATTTGTACAGGCCTCTTTATATATACACAAGCATGCCGGCCATTTTGTTGTTGTCACTGACATTAGCTTGAATGTACGAGACCGCACGAACTGTTCTTGTGAAGTAACACCATTGAAACACATTTCATCTTCAAGTGCCTTTTTGGGGTTTTCTTCCTTTAACAATACTACATACGAAAGATAAGACTTCAGTTAGGAACAAAAAACAAAGAATACTCATTTCTGGCAGGTATTGATTCACTGGCAAGTACTGGATTACTTTTATAGCAATTTGGTTACATTAGTTTGGCTACTTTTTAAAAAAAAACATGTTTAAAAGGGGGTTAAACTATCATTTGGTTCTTCATGTAAAATTAACTTATTTATTGCATAGCTTCATGAAGTGAAATTTGACACATGGGACTTTTTGTGAAACTGAACTGCCTTAATGTATATACCATTTACTCACCTTAATGTACATACTCATCATTCACTGTAAATATTATTTGATTGGTTTGTTGCTCTAGTTCTTTTATAATGAAATAGAGGGACGCCAACATACTACTCTGCATCTTTGCAGTGTTTGTATTTTTTTGTTGTTGTTGTTTTGAATATTTTTATTTTGTACTTATTTTGTAGATTGCCAAATGATATTTCTAAATTGGTTGTCTTCAAGACAAAAGTTGTTTTTTGCCAACTGAATGAAAGAAACCTAATAAAATCAAGTTGACTTTTTTCCAGTTGTTTTTTTCCTTTTAATGAACTCCAGAGTCTTACCATTGCTATACTATTGACCATCCCATAACCCCATAGATATCACTACACCTACTCATCCCCCAGTCCTAAGTAAACCCACCAATAACTAACTGATTAAAATACATCATTTGGTACGGCTGCCTTTTGCTTACGCCCAAAGTAAGACCACAAATCTAAGGGTTGCCATTAAGAGGGAAGAAGTTTTCACAAATCAAATGTAAACACGTACAAAAAAACAAAAAGCACAAATATGTTAATGTCCCAGGTCTAGCCAAAACATGTCTTATCGTGATGAAAGTGAATTCTTGGTTGGTAAAGGAAAGGTTATCTAAATAATGACATTTATAAACTGGTAGAACCTGTGTAGTGGCATTCACTGTAACAGCATGTGGTTTTACAATCTACCCTTTGCAGGTAATTTTGTTCCAAGTTATATTCTGCATTAAACAGTTTTCTGAAGTGGTCCCACTGCTACAGTTTATGGACAGTGAGTGTGGTAAATGTTTACACTGCTGTGTTTTGGTGGGTGTTGTCGTGCAGAGTTGATCAGAGGCCCATCTTGTTACAGAGTCTTGGCAGCGAAGGGCTTTGAGAAGCTAAATGAAAAGTGCTAGCAACCTGTGCTAGAGTATACGCAGCACATGAAAACCAGTAATGCAGTATTAGTTAAATATTTGATGTGTGGATTGCACTCAAGCAGCACTTCCTTGTAGTCATGAAAAAAGTCTGATTTCATAAGATCTCATCCGAAGGGGAGTCTGATTTCATCAGATCTCATCTGTAGGGAGTTTATTTATTCATGCAGACAAGCCTTGCAGGTTTTACACTGTAGTGTTTCAGTCGGGTCTCATAAACTTGAATACATTTTTACTCGTGGTTGAATACTGGGGACTTATACAACTGTAGTCTACTTGAATAATAGACAGAAACTTGTGGGAGTCATAGGAACGAATCACTGCCTTCTAGACTCATGCCCTGCCAACCTAACCTGTTCTGGTCCTCTTCTTACCTTGGTCTCCCTCCCTGTTGGTCTTGATTTTGTCTGACTTGAATAATTAAGGTCTTGCCTAAGCTTGTCTCAAACGCCACACTTTCTAAACCACTATCTAACTGCTTGAGCAGTGAAACGTCCTTCATCCACCAATCTCTGACCACCGATTCCAAGCTTGAACTGGAATGGGCACCTTCTGATTATTTCATTGGTTCGAGAGAGATTGATCATTTTCCATTGTGCTTTAGTTCTGTATGTACCAAGAGGCTTCCTCTTTCTGTCTCGTGTGGACGGACATTGTTTGCTGATTGCGCTGTTTGGTTTATGAGGCATTGGTACTCTCTTGGGGTGCAACTGAATTACAAGCTGCCAAAACGTTGGGGACCCCTGTGAGCGGAGAAACAATACTCCTTTTGATATGAGATCAGGAAACACCATGAAGGAAAATAAATGCTTTCATCGGTCAGAAAAAGACGGGGAAATTTCTCCCTCTCAGCTACACATGTTCTTGGTTTGATTCCTGGGACTAACCTTGGCCCCTGTCCCTAATAGACATCAGATGTCAGAGGCAGGCAAACAATGGAAGCTCCATCGGAACCTAACTTCAGAGGTTAGGTTCCGTTGGTTCTTCAGGGCTCCTCTTGGGCATTCCTCCTACAGGTCTTCTCTCCTCCCTCTCATTTTTCTCTCCTCTTTTCTTCTTCTTCTTCTTCTTCCCCCCTTTGCATACATGAAGGTTTTAGACCCCCCTGGGAGAACATTATTGCTCTTGTGTTTAAGGCCCCTACCTCTTCGCCCCACTCCCCGGCTTCACAATGAGACCTGATGCACTTTCTCATAACCTAACTCGGCTGGATCAATGCAAAAGAGCACCATTTCACCACAGCAGAACAAAAGGCCGACCCCAAAGTGGTGGATGACAGGAAGGAGTTTATTTGTCTGAAGAATTTGGTGTAGTATATATGGTTTGTGAGCTGTTGAGAAGGACTAGTGCAGACCTTTGTGAACTTGTTTTGCACATGTTTACTTTACACTTAGGTGTACACTTAGGCCTGCTTTGTTTCCAATCAGTTATGTTGCTGTCATATTATTCGGTTATATCTGCACTATTCATCATTCAAAAATGTCACACAGAATAATATGCCTAATATTACTACTGTACATTCCACAATGGATATTTGCATTGACAATGACTTCTTGACTAAACCACTGAACCATTGAAACAAACTAAAAGCAATTATATATATATATATTTGTGTGTGTGTGTGCTTGTTTGTAAATCTGAAAAAATATATATAAATCTATATAAAAATATATATAAATCTGCACTTAGCTTGCACAGCTGAAGAAAGACCTCTGTACAAAATGTCCTGTATATATATATATATGCTATCGCCACACTTTCTAAACCACTATCTCACTGCTTATATACATATATATGTATACTGCTTATATATGTCGGCATAAGTCTAGATGATTTTGAAGAATAAGAGAGTAGGATAACTGATGACTACATGGCTCTTCACCCTCGAGCTTAAAGTTGAATGACAACACTTCCTCCTTCACCAAATCCTCTGTTCTCATGAATCATACCAAACCAAAAGAGGAACACTGCCTTTTTTTGACTGACTCAACACTCACGTCCATAGCAACTGCAGGTCCTGCTGCGTTTTTTCTTTTGTCCGTTTGGCCAGGTTGCTGTTAAAGGCCCATTCTGTTCTGATCTTCAAATTAGTTAGCAGGGAAACAGTCAGGTAGCATCAGTAAACCCCTTTATTCATTCTTCCTTTCTGGATGGTTGTTAAGACAGAGCTTTGCTTTTTTCTAAGTCAGTTAGTGAGGGAGCTACCGACTTATGGAGCAGATTAATAACAATTACTGTCACATCTGGGCTCCTGGCCCGGGGCCCGCACTACACGCTGCTTTCGGTGGGATTTTTCCAGTGTAGCTTTTCAGACCACCCACACGGTAGCACAACACAGGCCGTTTGTGGAGGAGGACCTGTCCTCCGTGCGCTCTGGAAACATAACAGGCCGTGAGCACGTGGTGGCTTACGCTTATGGTTCTAATCACCGGCCTAATGTTTTAATGGACCGACCTTTCAAACGGGTACTTTCCTCTCCTAAACTCCATTCAGCTTGGCGTTTGAAGGGAGGGGGTCCCCGGGGGAAGAAGCCATGCGATATTGATCACCATTCATACTGATCTGGGGTCAGCTCTGTGGTTGCTTCTAGTATGAGTAAAGTTAGGATAGTTATGAAATTAAAGTTAGGATAGTTAGGATATTAAAGTTAGGACAGTTTGGATATTAAAGTTAGGATTCGGGGAAATGATTGCAACAGCAGCCAGCTCTATTCATGTTCTATTCTATGTTACTGGGCAATGATGACACTTGTTTGCCAGGGCTGAATGTGTAGCAACCCCCCCCAGAAGTTCAGCTGGCCTGCCGGTCGACTACACGTGTATGTGTTAAATGCAGGGTGATTCATTGGCTCGCTGAGCCGGAGTCCATGATTCAGCCTTTTCACACCTTCGCACCAGTGCGCTAGAAAAACAAAATGGCAACCCAGTCACAATGAGTTACCACGGCAAGCTTGCTCCATGACTATAACAATGAGAAACGTCCTGTGTATTGGGTGTATTAGGTCTTTTAAGGACACCTTTACATCTTTTTTTATAATAACAATGAAAATAATGATAATAATAATAGAAATCCACTTAATCTGCGACTAATTAAATGGTTAGAATAAAAATATTCCCAGAGCTGAGCTGCGTGACCGCTCATGGAAGTATGGTGTATCAAGTCGAGCATAAACCTTGGCCCACTTCACTCCCATTGTCAGACAAGAAATTATTATTTTGAACCTGTACCAAGGCCTACCAGTCATCATGGTTCCAGCCAATCATATGCCGTATTGCAAATGTTTGTGTCTGTGAAATTTTTTGGTGATGCCTCCTTTTAAATTACAGATCCACAGGCAGCTGGGAAGTCACGAAAAGCTCATGTGTCCGTTCACATTTTTAAACCTCTCTATTCAGGGCAGGGCCAGCAAGAACTTGTCTGTCTTCCTCTAGGCCACCGTGGTTTGGATAGTGGAGAGGAACAGGGGCTGTGGTGCAGCTCCACTCCAGCAGGTTGGGGATAATTATGGCGCTGAGAGGCACGTCGGCAGGACAGAGCCCTCGTCTTTCTGCTACAAGAACAGCCTCCCAAGGCACTTACCGATGACCCACCTGCCATCTCGTAGAGGACTGAGCTCTGTTCTGCCTATGAAATGGCTGCTGTCTTATTAATCCTCGTGCCATTAAAAACACCCCTGCGACGCTGAATAGCCAATATAAACAGTATTTCATCAGTGCTGTATCACTCGTGACTTAACATTGCATGACACTCCATCAGAGCGACTTTGAAATGTTATGAGTTCATGCGCCATCGTTACCTTACACACTGTCTTATCACAATACCATAGTGCTATGTGTACATTACAACCTACACAGTGGAAGCCCCTCCCCAACCATTGAGTCTTGCTCAATTTTGCACACACTATAGATAATACAATTGCAAGCCAATGTTAGTTCATTGTTCAATTTGTCAAGGTTGGTGGGTGTCCCTTCACTCCGGCCCCTTCAATAACCCATTAATAACTATTTAACGATAGTCCTGTATTGATTTCAATGGTACTTTGCTCGAAGGACAAACTAATGAGTTACCATGTTATCAGTCAGCATTTCTGTAAAGACAAGCCTCGAACCAAAGACCCTCTCGAGTGTTCGCCGTTATGCAAACGTGTCGTCCATGCACAAGCTTCGTCTGAGCTGCTCTCCCGAAAGGGGTTTGTGAGAGAGCTTATCTTCAGCTGCATGGAGCTGAAACACACACACACATACATCACACACACACACACACACACACACACACACAATGGTGATAAGAGATGGTGGCCATGACCAAGACAGGGTTCTGAATTCCCTCAGATTTTCACCAGAGTGTTTGTGTACTGAGAGTGTGTGTAGTTGGGGGGAGGGGGGTGTAGACTTGGGTCATAAGTAGAGCAATCCAGGGTCAAATATACACAACAGTTGGACTGATTCCTACCAATTTACTTTTGTCAGAATAAATGAAGGTGTATAAAATGATGAAAAATTGCTGTATGTTTCTTTTACCCTCTACCCATTCCCACAGTATAATGACTATTCAAGTTTGAACACATCTAGGAGTTTCATTCATTGTTCATTTCATTCCTGAAAGTACCAATTTGAGAAAGAGAGGTGCCAAATATAATAATGGACTGAAGTCTGCTGAAATTCAAGCATATTGTTGTCTACGTCTAACTGACATTTTTAAAAGATCGGGGATATCTTCAATTGTGCCAAATATTTAAGTAAGTTAACCATCTATTACAAGTATTGAGCTTTTGTGTAATGGGGATAATGTATAATGTTACAAAAACATAGGCAGCTGGAGGGGATTATCTAAAGATTTGGATACTTGAATGAGGATATTACATCTATTTGACAGAGAGGCATAATCCTTTGAGTAACGTGACAGTTCAACAGTGCTTGGTCTCCCACAATAGGTCTCGAAACATTAACAAAGCGTGGATCATGTGCAGAAAGTAGTCCCGTCCGGGTGAAGCAGTTCATGTGGTATTAGAACATGATGACGGCTTCTTCCAAAAGCAAAAACAAAATTAGATCCGTTGTAAGCCCTGGCTGAGCACTATCAGTGGGTAATACTCATCTGCGTGCTAAATGGCAATTGGCTCTGTCCCAAACCACAGTTAAAATGGGTCATTAATGCTAATGGGGAAGTGGGTTCCTATGATTTAGAAGTTGCTTTGTTTTTGTGAGAAGAGCATGCTGTCTTTTACCAGCCATGCACCTGACGTATGCAGAACACACGCATACACACACACACACACACACACACACACACACACACACGTACACACACAAACACACACGTACATTCACATGTTCATGAATGGTTAGGTGTGAGGCCATGAATTTACTACAACACTGACATGAAGTCCTCCTTACACACACACACACACACATACACACCCACACACAAGCGCTCCCTGTCTTTTTGCTGTTTCAGATCACTTTCATGCCCTTAAGGCTGCTTGTGAAAAAGACACAATCCCAGAATCCTTGGTGAATAAATGTAGTCAGAAAGATCCTTTATCTTAAAGGATCTTTCTGACTACATTTATTTTACATATTACATATGTTTTATTTTCACTCAGAGATAGATAGATAGATAGATAGATAGATAGATAGATAGATAGATAGATACAGTCTTTTAAAAGTATTTTATCTGAGAAGCATGTATTTGCATGTGTTTCGGTGTTAAAATATAAAAGAAAGAATGAACATAGACAAGACAATGAAAATGGACAAATAGAAATAATAGACAACAATGGGTGTCGGTTACTTTGTCGTTGGCTTGTGAAGTATCAGGTGACAGCAAGAATAAGTGTGTGTGCATGTGTGTGTGTGTGTGTTTGTGTGCGCAAGTGCGTGTGTGTGTGTGTGTGTCTAAAAGCAAGTTTAGTCACCAAAAAGATAATTATGCATGTGTGCATAGTTGAATGAAAGAGCTGCTGGGCCAGTATGTGTTCTGAAAGTCTGTCTGGTTGGGTGGGTGTGACAGTAAATTGCATTTATGGACAAACAAATTACGTGTGAACAGAACCCAATGAATAAAGAAAGTGGACTTACTCTAGGCCTATGTATATCTGCAAAAAGGCATATCTGAATTATCGTGACTGTAACTTCAGTGACGTGAGAAAGTGCATGTATGGGCATTCTGATGAATTACGGTGTGTGTGCGTGTGTGTTTATGTGTGTGCGTGTGTGTATGAGCATGTGCAATTGTGTATGTGTATTCTAATTGCAATCCTTTCTCTAGGCCGCGAGGGACAAGCAGTCAGCCTGTAACACTAACCCTGGCAGGCTAGAAGGTGCATGTGATAAGCTAGAAGGCTAGAAACCATCTCCTCATGCTCACACAAATGAGATGGGGGGGAATACTAAATAAAACACACTCCTTCTCCTTCTCTGTTTCTCCCAGCTGGGCCTGGGACAATATGTGGATTTGAATTTGTGTGGGAGGTAAGGATATTGGAATGGCTTGTTGGAGTTCCAGAGCCCCTGGGGCTCCCTTAATTGTTGCTTTATGGTATGCCTATATGTCTCTGAGGTGATGAGAGGACCTGGGCTTGCGCGGGTGGACAACCATTCCGGAACCTTCTGACAGCCTTGCTCCGCCCCCTCACTGTTGCCCCGGAGACCTCAGAATGCTGGCCAGCTGCTCTCATTTTCCCATGCTCTTGTGACTCCCTTATTTTAATACACACACACGCAAGCACACGATACACACGTGGACCCACACAAACACACACTTGCACACACACATGCATAGGTGGTCTAAAATTCTAAATGATGGATCAAACTTCTGATATGTCCTATCTCTCTCTTTAGCTTTGTCAGTGTCTCTCTCTCTCTCTCTCTTTCTCTCACACACACACACAAACACACACATATACACACACAGCTGTGAACTTTTCATGTTTTGCATTCTCTAAAGTGTTGATGATGGAACACAGCATTCATAACTCCCTTTTCTAATTATGCTTTAGAGACCCAGGACACAATAGCCTTATAAAAACACACCAACAGCATTATTCCATCGACCCCACAACCTCCGCCTCCATCTCTCTCTCTCTCAGACACACACACACACAACACACACGCACACAAGCCTGAGTGGGATGACTTTCTACAAGGCTACAGATGTTCCTCAATTACTTCCATAAGCACTTATGGATCATATTCACCCTTTTAGAATATTCTTACATTCTGTAACAGCTTGCCTGGTCACTTAGCCTGGGACTTTAGCACACAGAATGATAATGGCCTCTAGAAACATCTTAGATCTGTTCTTACAACCACTACTGCATATCATACCACTGTATCATATTACTGCTATAAAACAATGTTTCTAATCCTAAACCTAAATCCTAATCCTAAATGTTTGGGACCTACTAGGAATAATCTATAAATTCATTATGTTATTATCATCCTCCTCCTCATCATCATCATTGTTACTGTTGTTGTCATTATTGTTATTATTATTAGTAGTAGTAGTAGTTGCTGTTATTAACCTATTCTTCGGCTCACGACCTTTGACCCTCTGAATGACAGCCGTCACCTCTAGTAATCTGCGGCATAGTGTTGAGCTACACGGGCCACAAATTGCCACCATGTTGACAGTCCTCCCCCCCTGGGCAGTGAAGTGAGGCGGCGGGGCAGAGGGTGGAGAAGGGAGGGTTCGTAAGTACCCCACCTGCCCGAGCGCCCGACCACGCCATGGGATCACGTCGCCATGAACCACCCTGCCTGGCAGCTGCCAAACGCACCTCGTCTGTCAGCACTCTGACACGCTGACTTTGAACTTCAACTGCACCTTACAACTCAGAGTAATTAACATGTATGACATACCCAGGCTTTTTAAAGCAAGAAAGAAGTATGTCAGGTACCTTTAATGCCTTTTTTTAAAAATGATTGTCATCTGTAATAGCTTCACACCTATCTGGTGTGTGAGCACATGGTGAAGATTAAAAATTGACTTTCACCTAAATGGCTCCAGGGCTGAAGCAGCATTCATGGTTGACGTGGGTTCCTCAGTGATCTTTAGATCCAGTGCTGTACCATCTGGGGTTCTTAAAGAATGGACTGTGGATGTTGAACCTCCAAAACTTAAAGACTGCTTAGCACCATTAACCTCATCTTGACTGTGAAGAGGAGCAGAAGAGCGATTCTCACTCCACAGCGCTGCAGAAATCATCACTGTGCTTTGGCAAAACTCAACTTTGCAGCAAAGTCAACGCTACAAATTCACCACTGTTAAAGCATTATGATTTGAGACTGGATGCAGTCTACAGTGTGCACAGGCCCAGTGATAATTACAGGGTTAACCCTCAAGGGAGTGCAGTGAGTGTCCTTCTGATTGTGCCACTTTTAACTGGTGTGGGAAAGTTACAGGGACTGGTGGAACTGGGTGAATCTGCAGTGACTGTACCTGCAGTATGCAAGCCATGGCAGGGGTGTGCAAGATCCCCCTCTGTGTTTACCTATGATTCACTGCCATCGTCATGGGCGGCTGGAGAAGAATTCCCTCTAAGTGTGTGTGTGTGTGTGTGTGTGTGTGAGCTAAAGGGAGCAGAGAAATAAAGAAGGCACAGAGCCAGTATGTGTTCCCTCTGTGTACCTTCTAAGTGTGTGTGTGTGTGTGTGTGTGTGCCGCGTGTGTGTGTGTGCTATAGGAGCAGAGAAATAGTGGGCACAGACCTAGAAAGACGAACTGTCAGAGAGATACAGAGAGATTTAATGATAGAGGAAAACGAACTGGAAGGATCTCTGAGTCACTCCTCACAAATACTCAGGACACTGACCCCACGGATGTGTGATCCTGTGAGACTTCCTTCATGCTATGACGGCAACGTCGCACCTTGTGTCCTAAAAAAGAAAAAAAGATAACGGGGATTGAATGAAAGCAAATAAGAGTTACGTTAGCACAGTTAGCATATCCGCTAATGTTCATTCGCTCTCGGGAGTTAAGCGGTTCAACCCTTGATTTTCAGTGGTGAAAGTTTACGTTACTCCGTGGTCTGAAAAGGAAAACTCGGTATCGGGACAGCGGAAACTTAATAAGGCCCCCTCTCTCAACAAGAATTTCACCCCTGGCAGAGGTTTCTCTTTCACAGATGGACAACAAATTCAGCAGTGGACACTCTGGGGCCCACTGTAATGCACATTTTCTTGTTTTCCATGCCTACGGCGCGTGCATGTGATTCAGTGCATTGATTAATCTATTGGCTCAGGTGAATCAGCGTAGGAACTAGAGACTTATGCAGCGATGTGGTTTCAAAATGACAGATATAGTGCAGAAATAGTGCGCTTTTTTTAGTGCGTTGGACGTTTTGCATACACGGGCATCCATATCACATCCACTGTTATTCCGGATACCTAAAATGAAAACGGGAACCACATAATATTTACCGCCAAATATTTTTATTCGTAAACATGACATACGAAGTCTTCGCGTTTGGCTATTCTACAGAGTAATCGGAGGCACGGGCGTTTTAACAAGAGAACGACTGCCGAGACGGATTGGCGCTGTGGAGTTATCGCTTGTGTAACTTTTAAAGGCGATTCAGTCCACCCGCTTTGTGGGAGCTGACAGTGATTATCTGCCTTTGAATGAACTCGAACACACACTTCAGCCAGCTTTTACAATACGCACTTCAGTCCACGAGCCGTTTGTGTGTGTTCTTGGCTTTTTACAGACTATTGTGTAGCGCAGAGACTAGAAAGTCTTTGATGCCGAAACGCAGAACATAATGTATGACATAACGAAGACTTCAAAAACATTCTTTGAGGCACCATGTTCTTTCAAACAAAACTTACCTAGCCAAACATTTACTTCTCTCCCTCTCTCTCTCTCTCTCTCTCTTTCTTTCTCTCTCTCCCTCCCCCTCTCTCTCTTCATGTCCTTTCTTGCAGCAACACCACTGCTAACCCAACAAGTCAGTGACTCAGTATAGAGTTGTAAAAAGCACACCTGCAATTATCAACATGGCCTTTGATCCACTGGGCGTAATTTGGTCCTAATGGTCCTAGTATAATTGGACCTAACGCATGGCGGAGTCTCGGTGGAGTCTGTCTGCAGTGTGAGCAGAGCGGTCACGTTTTATACAACTGGCGCATCTCCTAATGCCCCGAGGTCTGTCCTGAGTCTTTGCAGCGTTACAACAGACGGATTTGCCTGATTATTTGACTTCTGCTTACGCTAAATACTGCTGCACGAAACTCTTGAATGTTCTATATGCATTTCTTGTTGAATGATACCGCGCCCAGATTTAATTTGTCCTTCATCTCCCTTCTATAAATGCTGGCTTTCAAACTGAAAAGGCCAGACTGTCTTGCGGCAGACTTAAGCATCGTCTTGAATAAACCTCTAAGTGTCAGTAGCTTTACGTTCCTCGGACAGCACCCAAACCACGATGTCTTCTACAGAGAATTAGTGTCTGCGAAAGAGAGAAAAGGAAGAAATGCAAAGCAGCGGTACCGCGCCAACTAAAACACGAGCATCTCTCTATCTCTCTCTCTCTCTCTCTCTCTCTCTCTCTCGTCTTGTCAACAGCCTGTTTTCCCTGTGATCAGCACAGGCCCAGGGGTTGTGTTATGACAGAGATTCTTTTGTTTGGAGTGTGAGACAGCGGCGAGAGGAACAACAGTCCTCCGCGCTGTTTTTACTGACAGTGGAACAATATTTTCATAAGGTGTTCCTCATCTCCTTCTGTCCGTGGATCAGAGAAAGACGACTGATTGAGACATGCTGTATCTATTTCCAAACCACACAAACACACTCGCTCACTGTGTCCGAAGTGCGCGGTTTTCTTGGAAGGCCGGATAATGTAAAAGCATTAGCTAATAAGCAGTATAATTGACTATAATAAGCAATAAGTGTTGTTTGTTGTAAAATTAGCTCCTTATAGCCGCTGTTACAGTTAACAACAGCAATCAGGGATATGCTTCCATCAACATTATGGCACAGTGCTATAGATGAATCTTCTATACGGTCACATCTTCAACTCTCCGTTCAACCGACAAACCTAAGGAAAAAGAGGTATTTGAGAATTGGCCAAAACGTTCTCGTAAATCTGCTTGTTTTTCTGAAGTCGAGAACCTGTGAAAAGCAGCACAGTTCTCCTACTTGCATCCTGCAAGTCTCACAAGGATTATCAATTACCAACAGCTGTACAGCTGGATTATGGAGCGTAGCGACAGTGCAGTATTTCTTGGGAAATAGTCCCACCTAGTGGAGAGGACGGCATACTACAACTACAAGAAGAGTTTCACGCTATCTATGATTAGAAGGACGTTTTCAAACCCAGAAACTTTGATTGCAAATGTGATAGTGAACGCTGCTTCGCTGCTGTCCTGTTATTGCTCAGTAATGTACGTGTGTGCGTGTCAAATGAAAACAAACCTTTTCCATATACAAATATTTTATTCATGCCTTCATTCAATCCATTAAACATATATTTATGTATAAATTCACAGTAAATCCATATAAAAAGAAATGTGTACAATAACATCATTTACAAATACATAATTGTGAAACAGATTAAAAGTTAAAGGAATATCCCTTTGACAGTTAACACTTGATTATCAGTCATCAGGCCTTCTATACAATAAATGATAACATCACATACTTGCAAAAGGGTCAAAATACTGAACAAATACATGACATAAAATGCACTAAAATTATACATATAATATATATACTTTAAAAAATGTACAGACATCTGCTACACTATGTTTGTGCATAAATGATGCAGTTGGGTTTGAATGTAAAGTACCTCTGTCTCTCTCTCTCTCTCTCTCTCTCTCTCTCTCTCTGACACTAGGGAAACAGGGACACAGTACGTGGATTTGTTTGAACAGCCTTAAAGGGATTTTTGTCCCCTCACATACAATCACATACAACCCCCTTAAATCACAAAGTGGTATTGTGTAGCCATATTTCAGGCCTGCAGAAGGAAAACATACTTTCATTAACTTCATGAACGGAAACACACACACAACTGTGACCATTAAAACTTTAACTTGCTTTGAAAAACAGCTGATATGTAACATAATCTGCTCTGATTCGCACTGAGGTTTGCAATGTTGCCACGGTTACCCTGTTAATCGTCTGGTCCGTCAGTATTACACCTAAGAGGGAGGCGCAACAGAACCACAACAACATAACACAAACTCCTACGGGAAAGAAAAGAATAAATACGTCGGACTGAGAATGACGGGATAACGTGAGAGATGGCTCATATTGGGTAACAGAGGGGTGAATCCCCTGGTTCTGTAACTACATCCTCCTCACAGCCCTGACAGTAAATTTCAAATAAATTGTCAGAAATTTTTTTTTTAATAGGGGCGTTAACAAATAAATTGCACATAAATTCTGACTATAATTAAAATATCCTTTAATGTGTGTGCCGGTCTTTGATAAGACTTTAGACTGGTAACCACTCTCTCTCTCTTCTGTCTGCATTTGTGTGCTCAATGCTATAGACCCTCTGTATCTATGGCCTTAGAGTGTGTGTGGACTACTGTTGAGCTCCACCTACTCATATAAACATAATCCTCAGGGTATAAAAGGCAACACCCCAATCTTAGATCAGCAATCCTATTCTGAGACTCTTCAAGGATAAAGACCCTTTCCCCCTCAACCTCTACCTCTCCTAACCAATCGGGGTGGGGGTCCAGCCCTCCCCCGGCGTGCCATTGGCAGACAGGGCCCCGCCCTGCCAGCCCATTGGTTCGTCCGGCCGCCCGTCACACCAGGGCGTGGCGGCGGCGGTGGAGGGCCAGGTGGTCGGAACGGGAGAAGCTGCGGTCGCAGTCGCCGCATTTGAAGGGCTTCACGCCCGTGTGCTTGCGGTAGTGACGCGTGAGCTCGTCCGAGCGTGCGAACTTCCACGTGCAGCCTTCCCACGTGCACTTATACGGCTTCTCGCCTGAGAGAGAGAGAGAGGGAGGGAGTAAGAAAGAGAGAGAGGGAGAGACAGAGAGAGAGAGGGGGAGACAGAAAGGAAGAGAGGAGACCCTGTAATTCATTCTCAGAGTAGGTCTAATCTGTGTTCTGTCTCCCCCACAGAATATGTCCATTCATTCACCTGCTTAACTAGACGCCTACCACATTTCGGGTGCAGCATTACTGCACTGCATAAAAACAACATAAAGACTAGACTAGACTGCAGAAGCTTGTTCTGTAAATGCATTTTATGCCCAGCCACACCAGCCCACTTGATCTGGCCCTCAGAGCCCTGACTACTTTTTCAGCTGTAGGGGGGCACTGTGGGCCCCAGCCTCACCTGTGTGGGTCCTCCTGTGGGCTTTGAGGTGAGAGCTCTTGGTGTAGACCTTACTGCAGCCGTCAAACTCACAGCGGTGGATCCGCCTCCTCTTGGAGTCGGGGGATTCGGGCCTGCGTGCCCTCCGCAGGGTCTCCATGCCGAACGGCAGGATGGAGCTGCAACGGCCAGGCACAGGACAGCAGCGTTAGACATGACGTGAGATGTGAGAGGCGCGTGAGACGTCCGGCTACGTGTTCTGGACGAACACTTGGTGCTTCCGGGGGGGAACCACACAGGCCTGTAGTGCAGCTACAGGAAGCGCTTTTAGCTAGTGCTAATCTTAGCTGGGTTCAAAGTCTGTGTGGGCGTGGCATGATTACGTTGTGGAGGTGAATGTAAATAATAGTGAGGAAAGGCTTGTGATTGGATATGCTAATTCTCTTCCATGAATGTGAGTGCTGAATTAAGCTGGGGCTGTAATTGTGACAAAAGCTCTTTTATTCCTGATGTAGCTACGGTGTGAAGCAACTTGGCAAAAATGCTCTGATATCAGAAGAATCTTTTAATGTCATGATAGTGTCTATCGAATTGCCTTGCTGTGTTGTGTTCTGACAACATATTTGCAACTGGTGTCACATTCCTGCAATGTTGATTGAGGTCCCAAATAGCAGCAAGCTTGCAATATTATTTCTGGACACCAGAGGGAGCCATGCTACTGCAGAGAGTCTAACCAAGACTGCTCAAGCAATACCTTCTCTACGCCTGGTTTAACTTTAGATGAAAGGCATTTATGAAAAGGAAATTGAATTTGGCCATAAACACATTTGTGGACTGTAAACAACATCCACGCAAACACAACTTCAAAAGCAAAGTTAAAAACTTATGAACACAAACACCAAATAAACAAATCAACATACTGAAATGCCTGTGCACGAATACCTCATCATGAACAAGATGTAATTGGCACACACACACACACACACACACACACACACACACACACACACATGGACTAAGCAAGGGAGACTAGCTGTTTCTAGATGTTTGGGAATGCGTTCTCATCTCCTGCAGATGCACTTCCTGTTTCTCTTGGGCTGCAGGGGTGTGTGTGTGCGTGTGCGTGTGTGTGTTTGTGAGAAAGAGAGAGATGTGTGTGTGTATGTGTGGTGGGGGGGGGGGGGGTCACCTGCAGCTCTTGGCATCTGTAGCTCTTTTGGGGGCTCAGAGGACTTGGGGGGAGTTACACTCAACACACAGCGCTCCTCACAGGAGAGAATGATTCAACAACGGAGAGAAACTGTGCAACCGACAACTCCAGGACCAAACTCACCAGCCCACTGTCGACAGCCCAACGGGCTAACCAATCAACACGTCACCACCCCGACAGGCTGACCAATCAACACGTCACCACCTGACAGGCTAACCAATCGACACGTCACCAGCCTCACTTGATGCTCCCACTGTAGAACGCTGCTTAAACTGTGTTGGGTTACAAAGTTCTCACATGACCACTCTCTCCATACCTGGATTAAATGCAGAATAAACTGCAGAATTAAACTTCCTTGACATCATTTATTAAAATATAAGCACCACCCACCTGTCCAATTATGAATCAAGTAGTTTGCTAATACAAAGCATTCTTGATTAAATAAAGCATCTAAATATTTTAGTTTTATATATTGTAATATGAGTAACTATTGGAGTCGCTATTTGAGTAACTATTTGAGTAACTACAGGCCTGCAAGAGGCTGGACCAACAAAAATCGAATAAATATGTGGCTAGATCAAGCTGTCAGAACCAGTGTCCTAACAGTGCCCAGGAAACAGCGTTTTTACTTTGATGGTAGCAGAGCAGCCGAGCAGGGGTTGGGGGGTGGTGGGGGGTGGGTTGTGTGTGTGTGTGTGAAGGGGGGGGGGCAGCTGACCAAGGTCTAAAAGTGGCGCTGCTGGTCATTTTGTTCCGTCCTTTGTTTGTGTTTTTCCCACCGGAGCCACTCGGAGGGGCTTTCCTGCAGCGAGGACGTGCTGGTGCAGGGCCGCTGCCCGCAGATCAGCCAGCAGGAGCCCTCGTCCCAGAGCACAATGAGCCGTCGCCCGATCAGCTGCTCTAGGATCAGGAGGGGCTACAGGAGTTTGTGCTCTGGGAGTTGTGGAATGAACTTCCAACGGCCGCTGCACCTGTGTCCCGCAACGTAATCAGCCCACAAGGCGCGCCCTCCGAGACCGGAGTGAGCGATTATCCCGTAGAGCAGAACGAGGGTTCGTCAGGTCCACAGGCAGACGGGAGCCCCCTCCCTCACACACACACACACACACACACACATGACGCGCTGTCGCCTTCGGGCCTGCCACGCACCGCCGTGCGCTGGTCACTCATCAGCTGGTATCGCCACAGGCCAGAGGCTCCATACCCCACCCCATCCCAGCAGCCCCTGCTCCTGTCTCGTCCCTGCCCGACCCCCAGCCTCCCCCAAGGCATGCTGAATATGGAGGAGCCCCTGTCACCCTCCAGAGCTCCAGGGAGAATTCCCTTATTAATGAGCTTCACTTTGGGCTGAGGTACATGCAGTCATACACAAACACACAAACACACACACACACACACCTGCTCATCCACCATTCCTTCACAAGTGTGAGGAGCATATTTATAATGATGATGAATCCATACTGACAGGAAGAGCATCTCCATGAAATTCTATCAAACCCAGTGAGAAAAGAGGCAGGCACACACACACACACACACACACACGCACGCACGCACATCGTACAGATGTACATATTTTCTGTCATCTTGGAATCATCTCAACATCATACTGATGTCTGGTTTTGTATTACAAATGCATTACATGTTTTTGTGTGGGTGTCTAATGTACAGATTTCTACTGCTATAATGTAACTGCTGTAAATATAAAAAATTTCTTTTTTCTGTTAAAGAGTGAAAAGATTTATATTTGTATGAGTTAGCTTTAGAGGTAGGTTTATTTTGTTACCAAAGTACATTATGTTATGATGTACATGTGTGAGTTTGTGTGCAGCTTTGTGTAACATGGGCTTTTGTGTATTTGTGTGTGTGTGTGTGTGTGGTGTGCTGTGTAACCCACTCTTGCACAGCTCGAGCGATGGTCAGGGCGGTAGAGCCAGTCTCATTCACGCTGTCCAATGTCACATTGGGCAGGTCATCATCCTCGCTGTCACTCAAAGATCGCCGTGGTGACGGTCTGTCTGGGACTCGATGTATGACTGGAAGAAAACATCCCGTGGGCGGGTACAGAAAATCAGCATGCAAATTCTCCCAGTGAGCAACAGATCAGAGGCGCAATGCGCCCAACACAACCCCGAGCAGGAGTTACCCTACACACACCACAAAATCTCCTCATCCTCATTTAATCAACTTCAGTTACTTCCTTCTCAGAGTATCTGGAACCCCAAAAATGTTAGCATTTAAGTATAGTATTAACATCACAAGTGCTAATGCGTTTAAAGTGGTGAGAGGCAGTAGCTCCACTATTTTGTGCTATAGAGATGGCTGGGAGCCTTTCTTCTTGCCGAACTTTGAACCCTGCTCATTGGCCAATGGGCAGAGCCGTTTCTACAGCAGTGTGCTGGGCTTGTTGGGCGAGCGCTGCTCATCCTTTATGTCTTCAATCTCATTACACCCTGGACTGCATCAGCACAACTTCTTCATTAATATTCTTGGCCAATCTTTTCCCCCAAATATCTTTTGATCGGGGATTTAATCAGCCAGACCTCTCTGACATACTGAGAAATAATTGAACTTTATGAGTTGTAAAATTCCCATATAAGGCTCCATTATTGAGCTAGAAAGGACACGGCCTCTGTGTGGGATGATGGGAGGCCAGAGCCGGCAGGCCACGGGCCTCTTTAACCCTCTCTGATCACTTTCTGTGAGTCAGTGAATTAATGGCTAAACTAGAGGCAACCTTGACTACTGTTCCGATAAGACCCTGGGATCAAAGGCGCAGGATTTCCTGGTAAACACAAAAGCATATAAATCACGTTGGAAGGCCTGTGTGATCCTGAAGGACCGCATGGCCGGGGGTGTGTGTGTGTGGTGTGTGTGTGTGTGTGTGTGTGTGTGTGTGTGTGTGGCATTGCATGACTACAGGAGAGTAGTGGCCAGCGTTGCCTTGTTGTTCAACCAGCCAACCTTGTTGCCATGGCAACCTCCCAAGACACAGCAGAGGGCAAGGACCCTCACGTTAGGGGCTGCGTGTGTGTCTTTGTGTTGTACAGACGGCAGTCCAGCCAAATCCGTCTCAAATTAACGTGCACAACTTTTTTGTGTGTATATGGTTATGTAGTCGTGTGTCTGTGTGTTTGTTTGACGCGTATGTTTGACCCAAGTGTTGCGAGATCAACATGATAGATCAGCCCTCACATCTGCCCATCCCCCAAAAGAAAGAGGGATGAAGAAAGAGAGAATGGGGAAATGCCTGTGCTTCTACACAGCCCATTAAAACCAGCACCAGTGCCCAAAGGCACACCGGCTTTTCTGGGAGGCTGTGAGGAACAATGCATGTGTGTGTGTGTGTGTGTGTGTTGTCAGACTATTAGTCTCCTCAGCTACACTCAAAAAGAAAGCAAACACACTGTAAGAGAAAAAAAACACAATGAGAAATATATTTTTGAAAAAATCTATATGCTTGAGGGCCATTTGTTGTGATAATTATGGTGTGCCACTGATGAGCAGGGAGGCAGCACGGCAGACAGGTCTGTACGTTTAATGTTTAATGAGAAACACATCCTCCCCATCCCTCTTTGTACCGCAGCTGCAGAACGTTCAGGTGCCCTGATTTACATGGGCACAGTTGTTGCCACAGCACCTCTTTCCTGTGTGCTTAAAAGTCTGCTGTCTGTTCCACAGGATCAAGTGCGTAAAGCACAATGGGCCCCACAGTCGTCAGGCTGTGTCTGTGGAACAGGCTGTTGGGCTCTGGGTTCTGTCACTGACCCTAGTGGAACCGCATAACTCAAATGGAGGCTTTTAAAAATGTGGAGGAGAGAGAGAGAGAGAGAGAGAGAGAGAGACATAAGGGTGAAAAAGGGCAAATGTAAAAGACTTCCACTCATAAATGGAAAGATGCTGAAAAAAGGAAAAGCTTAGAAACTGTAAACTGACCTATAAACTAATCTGTAAACTAAACTGTAAACTATTCTGTAAACTCTACAGAGATCTGTAATTTATTCTGCCATGTCTTTTAAAAGCATCTCTTTCACTCACCTTTCCCATGTAACCTGCTGTCTTCCAAGAGGGGTGCCATGAGGCCACCGGGGCCCAGTGATCCCACTCCAGCATAGACCAGGGGCATGGGCTGTACCACTACGGGGACCCTGCGGGGGTGCAGGTGGATGGGGCTGGGGCAGGGGGGCATGGGATGGGGCATGTGCAGAAATGGCTGCCCCCTCAGAGCCACGGAGGGTGGAGACGCCACCCTGGACGGGGACAGCTTCAGCCGCGGGACGGCAGTTATGACGGAGGGCGGGGAGCATGATGATGCCAGGGAAGATGAAGATGATGACGAAGGAGACTTTGCAGAGGAGGCCGGAGGGGAGTGTGGCGAGAAGCGCACCGATGAGGAAGAGGAGGACGAAGGCGATAAAGATGATGACGACGACGATGATGGTGAGGACCGGGATCTGTTGGTGGAAAGGTCCACAGGCTCTGTTTGTGTTTGGAAGTGGTCCGAAAACCGATTGTCAGGCGAGTGAGTCCGGAACCTTCTGTCCATCACCAACACGCCCATGTCTGGATAACCACGTATGTCAGGCGACTGTTGAATAGAGGGAAAGAGCATTTCAACCCACGTTTGATTACATTTTATGTATGTGAATTTACCATCTACACGTGGTCTACACATTTTTTGCTTGTTATCGGGCGACTGTTTCAGGATACGTCTGTCTTAATCTTCCATTGTGTTTACTGATCTGCGGGTAGTTTTTATTAACTAACATTTTCTTAAACTGAAAATTTGTTCTCGCTCTCCCTGCCTTCCTCTCTCACGTGCACGACTTCTTCGCTCCTCCCCTCCCACCCGGGAGCTCCTTCGTATTACAGCTCATTTTCCGAATATGAATAGTTTCTGGTCAGGACGGTTTTAATGGGGGAACAAAGTTTCCAAGAAAAGGGGCTCTGGCGCCGAGCCCATTCAAACAGCGCGCGCGCGTTTTAGCGCCTGTTGATTTAGCGCTGCCTTGCTGCGCTATTACGCACTTCAAAGCTACACTTGGTGGCCCACGCGTGTCCTACGCTCGACCTATAGCCTATACCCTCACGCGAACAGCAGTCAACACGGAGGAGGCAGAGTCGAGGCCCGTGCACATTGCCCTAATTCTGCAGTGCAACATGTGGGCCGCCAACATAAGCCAATACGATCTGCCTGTACTCGCGAGAATAACGTTGCGATGTAGCTTAAGGGGCAAGAACACGGTAGGCCTATTTAGCTCCTGTGTTTCTATAGGTTACGCTACTCCCTTCTTACAATGTCTGTCTCCTCCTTTGATATAAAGCAGCGAAACCCGACGCTACTTACCCGTCCCTGCACCGGCTCTGTTTTGACTCGCAGGACAGGCATTCCGTCCAGCATTAACATCCTGCGCCCGCGAGACACGGAGACAGAAGGCAAGAATTAGTCTTTCTTCCTCCCTCTTTCACGTTAAAACATATAAGTTACAGAACATGGAAAAAAGAATGGGTGAATGATTATATGACCACGTCATTAAAAAAACATACAAATTCAGAGTTATTCACTGACGAGAGAGAGAGAGAGAGAGGCGTGCGACAAGTCTGACATATCAGTACAGGTAAGATATAATGAACCATTTGAACCATATTACGAAACCCCATTTACCGCCATGTAGCATATAGAGACAGCCCAGATGTAGAGCCTAGGTGAAGTGCTCAGTACTCCGCCCACTCCCGGTACCCTCACAATGAATTAAACCATCCAGCTGGATGAAAATGTAGGTGCTGGCAAGCTAAGTACGTGAAATATTCATGCTTCACGTGATGGATCGCGAATATGAATTTGCTTGTCATATGTAATACTGCCTTGCCCTGTTATGGTGTGTGTCTCAAGCTGGTGGTGTGTGTAGGTCTAGTCTTACAAAGATAGACTTAGAAGCCAATGAAATGCCATCACTTTGAACACATAGCATTCCTCCCACACTCAAAGCGGGAAAAAAGGGTACAGAAATTCCGCAGCTCACAAGTACGTATCTCTAACAGTCATGCCGCGGTTTTCACCCCCTTACACGCTGTTTCTCGGAGGGAGCTGATCCAGGAACCCGTTAGCGCAATCGTGACACATACCCGGCCGTATCAGCGTATACGTTGCACAAGTCGAATATAGTGGCAAGGACCCTTGTGCAACACATCGGCGTACCCACACCAGGTGCCACGATAGCGGTGATCAGAAGTAAAAAAAAAAATTTAAGAATGTGTGCCATCCTCCGCAGAATAGCGTCGCCGCAGAATAGCGACCAGGTCAGAGCGGCGGAGGGGTCAGCAGAGAAGTCAGCACACACAGTAGCATGTTGATAAATGGCGATGCTTGATTGCGTCCCAAAATCACCTCGATTCTTCGCAGCGGGTGCTGATTCAGGAGGGACACAAAAGAGAAACATGCTGACTGCTCTGGCCTCTGCTGACCCGGTTTCCGTACACGGTGTGTGTGTGCGTGTGTGTGTGTGAAAGAGAGAAAGGAAAGCAGACAGGATGTCAGAGGAAATGGGTGGGGTCCTGAATGGTTACACACCAATTACAATTCCTAAACCCAAACTCTACTTTTGTGTGACGGAGAGACAAAGAGACAAGGAGAAAGATACAGGCTGTATGTGGATGGCAAGCCCCCCCCCCCAAACTTTAACAGCAGCTCTATATACATTATTCATCCTGTGTGTGAACTCTAGTAGAGTCCCACATTAAGGTCTTCTTGTACCTCAGGCCAGCCATCACCACCCTCCCCCCATCTTACAGTCGACGAGAACCAGAGCTCGATGTTACACAGCTGCGTCTCTGTAACACCTCATACAACCTCTGTGAGGCTCGACCGCACCCCTGCGCGCCAATAAAGCAGCACACTAAGGCTTTGTTACCATGCGCGGAGCGCTGAGAGGCTTCGGCAATGCGGCGCTCGGTCTTCATCGCGGTGGCCACGTGCCCACGGTGACGCGCCGTCCAATGGGCGTCCAGGACCGCCATCGCGCAAAGCGGACGTCCGCTGCCGGGAACGCTGCAAATCTGCGGCTGGGCCCCGTACCTCATCGAAGGAGGCGAGGTTGCCCTTGGCGCTCGCCTTGACGACGGGCGAACCTTGGCGATGGACAGGGCCGGCCAAGTTCAGTCGTTCAGTATAAGTCGCAGCATGTCGGTGAGGAAAAGTTAAAAGTGGCTGGAATACGCGTAGGCCTGCACTTCAGCCGGCCAAGAGCACGTAAAGAAATACTTCTCCCAGTTATCCTAATATCTCTAATCACAAATGAAAGCAAGTACAGGCCAAGCCAGTATTATATAAATGAGATCACGGTGTAGTTATGCAACTGTTGGCCATGATGCTTATAAGAAGTGTACCTGTAAAAAGTGAAGGTACAGGTCTGGGATCAGTGCTAAATTGGCCACGTAGGTATCCATATTGAAAGCCAAAAAGCCGCTCTAGGCACATCAACCCTCACAATGTGACACGCGACACCCAAGAACAACTAAGACATTTAAATGGGGGTCTGAGACTCTCTCAAAGTCCGCTGTTATCCCAGGATTAGACGATGCTTAATCCTACTTCACAAACTCTCCGAATAAATGAACTGTGACAGTCATCTTTTGGCAGTGCAGACAAGAGCAGATAATTGCAGACAAAAAAAATTTAAATAGTGGTGAATCAGTGTTTTTTGACAGTGCTCTGTAAGAAGGGCTGGTCGGTTTCGTCAGAATGCTTGACCCTTGGTCGACACAACTTGGTCGTGCAGGACCAGAGTCCAGGCTTAAGGCCATTCCCTTCACATCTCCAACACTGCCATCCACCACCTCCCCCTAGACAAACAACAGATCATCCCATGCTGTTGATCTAATACGTGATCCCCACAACGGGCCGGTTTAAAAAGGCTTCGCCCCCGAAATGCTGATGACGCTATTGGTGGACGCGGACCGCGCCTTCTGTCGATGGGCTGTGGTTTGAGGAGTGGCCGCGGAGACTCCCACTGTCGTGGGGCTTTTAGGCACAAGATGTTGGAGTCAAGGAGGGGCAGGGCCAGGACACGGAGACACACCCACCAAGTGAGCTGGAGGGAGGAGCTTGAGCTGTGGCAGAATTAACATTAGTTTCATTTGTTTACGGTTTAGGCAGCGGTTGTTTACTAAGTCGCTACCATAAGAGCGATCTGGGTTTTTCAGTTCACTGACTGCTAAGCTAGAATCATGCCAACATGCCGACCAAAATCTATCGGCTAGACGTTGAAGGTCCACTCAGATATCTACACTCATCTCCAAATGGCCCTCCTGGTGTTTGGGTTGAGGCCGCTGCCGGTGATAGATAACAGAGACGTCTTTGGACGTCCCGCACCAGTCCTGTCTGCGGGAACACACTCTCCTCCTGCTGGATTCTCCTACTTTGCGTAATCAGCCTTCGCCAAAAAAACAAAACAAAACACAAAAAAAAAGAGTGACTTCAGACTTTCCATTTCAGCGGCGCTAGTTTTCCTTGGCAGGATGACTTGAGTCGGATGGGAGCTGCTGCTGTGCAGAGCCAGGACATTGCTGAACCTCAGTGTGTGTGTGTGTGTGTGTGTGGGTGTGTGTGTGGGGTGTGTGTGTATGTGTGCGTGTGTGAGAGAGGGAGAGAGAGAGGGAGAGAGAGAACGCATGTCTGTGTATGTGTGTTTGTGGATGCATATGTGTGTGTGTGCGTGTGCATGCTTGTGAGTGCCCTCAGGAGAGGTGCGGTGTTCCACTGTCTGTTTTCTACGAAAGAATATGCACATAGTCCAAGAAATAACTGGAGAGGCACTTGGACGAGACCAATAACAAAAACAACCGAAGGGAGAGTCACGGTGTCCCAGTTTTCTCAAATTGATCTCTTCTGTTCTCAGAGTGTGATCTGAAAGTGTCCAATGGACAGTCAGTATATATATATATCAATATATATATATATATATATATATATATATATATATATATATATATATATATATATATATCAAACCAACACTAGTGGTTATCTAAGACTGGTAGAGGCAGAAGGGTTATTCCTTATGAACACAGTAATACTACAGCACCTCGTCTTTCTAACACTACGCTTTTGAAACTTTTCTTGCCTTCTGCTCCAGCTATTGTCCATTTATTCCTAATTTGCAGTCCACAAAAAGATATGAAGTGTTTCCTGCAGATTTATGAAGTTTGCTTCTGAAATTAAGCTCCTGTCTCTCTCTCCCTAAGCGCGAGCTCGCCAAAAACGCAACTCCTTCACACATCTGTTGTTGATTTGGTGTACGGCCCGGACACCTCGGCCTCAGCGTCCCTCCACGGAGACACAGAGACACCGTCCAGCCCCCCCACTGACGGGGGTGGGGGGTGGGACCCGTGGGGGTGGGGGGTGCAGACGGCTGGAGAAGCGGGACAACGGCTGCAGTTTCAGAGCGCCGTCGCTCCGTAAAGGTGAGCGGCTTTTCTCTTTAACAGCACGAGTCAGGCAAGCCAGAGGTGACAGGATGCGTCTCAGACTGACACACGCAGTCGTACTCGGAGGGGTGAAGAAAGAGTCACGAGACTGCCTTTCCTGTCTCGCTGTCAGCTCGTCGAGAGCGGCGAGCGAGGCGCCGAGGTGATTTCTGCTCAGGTTCTCCTCCTCCCCTCTTCTCCTCCCAACGCAAGTCGCTCGTCGTCTCCGGCGCCTGCTGCCTCACTGGGCCTCGCATGAGAGTTCGCACCCCCCTGTCCTGAGAGCGGCACCGTCGCCAGCCCAGGGGGGGTCTGTCAGTCACTGATCCCAGATCAGCGCAGGGAGGAAAAGACACGGCGCCCAAGCCCGTTCTCCCATTCTCCGTGCTGGCCTCTTGGTCCCGGGCTGATGCCGGTGCTGCTGTGCACCCTCGCATGCGGAAGGCGTGCCAGAGAGATCAGAAGCCTCCTCCTTACTGCTCCCTTGGACGGGCTCAGGCACATGTGTGCAATTTGGGCTGAACTATTGAACCGCGCGGCTGTCAGACTGTTTATTATCAGAGGGCCCGGGGTGTTGCGCAACGAGCCAAGGCCATTGCTGTTTGGCAACATTGCGCAACGGCAGAGCGGCCCCCGCACGGAGCTGGGCGGAGCGGTGGCGCTTGTAAACAGCGGAGGCTCCGCGACCCCCCGAGGTCGGCTGGTGCCGGCGCCTAAAGCCAGGCGCGGTGACCTCATGCCACAGCTCGACCCCGTGCCAAACACTGACCTCAGCCAGTGAGGCAGCGACAAAACAAACAAGCCCATTAAACCCCGCGGTGGCTGCGCTGTTTGACATGGCAGTCTATGTGAGGGCTGCAACTGATTACTGTCAATGGCAATTTTTCCATTGAGGTCTAGCGCTAGAACTGATATACGCGCAGTCAAGCAAACCTCACTTCACCCTACCTGCTTGGTGCATGTCGGGACAACTTCCCAGACCCAGATTCATCTTAAGACTAGACAAGGAAGAATTTCCAATGGTGATTCACCACTGGCACTGCAGTTTAAACCAAGAATAGACAATGTCCAGGAAAATGGCCCTAGAACTATTAACTGTAACTAAATTAGTGTACTAAACATAGTGTGCATCTAGTTGCTTCTACACTACTTAGTGCACTAGCGCATGTGTTACAGGGAACCTTCCTGAAGCTGCCTCCTGGGTTTAAGGAGGACAGATATTTTCTTTGCATATGACCATAAACGACCAAAAGGTGCTAGCGCCTGGTCTGCTAGCACAGCTGGAAGAGATCTGTGTGCATTCCCATCAGGCCGTGCGCACTCACGGGGGGCGGCTGGCCCTCCCCAGCTGTCCTCGGCATTGTGGGAAAGCCTGGGCTCCCTCTAAAGCGGTGCCAGAAAACACTCGCGCGGTGCCGCGAGTGCCAACGGCCAAGCAAGCTAACTAGCGTGACCGCTAAGACCGCAAGGCTGAACGTCACGGGAGCTCGGGCCCACCACGGACAGCCCAACGCAAGCTGGACCGAAACAAGAGAGGAGAAGATATGGAGGGGAGGGGAGGGGAGAGGAGGGGAGAGGAGAGGAGAGGAAATGAGGGGAGAGCAGGGGAGAGGAGGAAGAGAGAGGTGTGTAGGGCCCTGGAACAGGAAAGCGAGCGTCTCTGACGACTGCAGAACTCACACAACACGTTCCCCTGCACTCGTTCTCGCCTTGAGTGACACCTCCTCGGTTTTAGCAGAAGTTACTCTAAATAAAAGTTGGCCTTTAGTCACGTCGGCCGTCTCCGCTAGACGCTGCCGATCCCCCGCTCGTAACGAGTCAGGCAGCTGTGTTTGCTTCCCAACACCACACACACGCTCTTTCGGGACTGTTCTGCTCCTTCCTGCCCTCGGTCCGGCTGGAAGAGCTGCCACTGCAGCTGCAGGGAGGAGGGGAGGTGGAGGGGAGGTGGAGGGGAGGGCGGGGTGGGGGGGAGGGGAGGTAGAAGGAAAGAGAGAGTGAGAGGGGAAGGAAGGAGGGGGGGGCTGAAAGTCTTTTTTCTTCTGAGTGTGGGACAGAGAGAAAGAGAGAGAGAGTGATAAAGAGACGAACTTCAAACTCGCGCGGACGTACTCACTCTGCTGAGCAGAGCACATCTGTTGATGAGTGACAGACTGTTAACCAGTAACCCTCTTCCACACCAAACTCAGCCTGCCCCTCCCCTCCCCTCCCCCCTGCAGTGGGGTCGGGCCCCCCCACGAGGGCCCTGGGAGTCAGGGGTCAGAGTTCGGCCACAGGAAACGCATCCGCTGCGTGTTGCGGCTCCGCCTCCCTCCAGGGTGCTGTTTAACAGCCCTGGCAGTCACAGGGGAGAGCCCCTGTTTCCCGTACACGAACCGCCCTGCCACTCGCCTTTCTGTACACCCATGAGTCATGCACGTGTGTGTGTGTGTGTGTGTGTGTGTGAGCACACGTGTATGTGTGTGTGTGAATCACTTCTGCTTTTGTGCCAAGAGAAGCCGTGTCTGAGACAGCACCAATTTCAAGACGAAGAGTCTGAGACAGTCATCTTGTGTTCTGTTTCTAATCCGAGACTAAGAGTCTGAGACAGTAATCTTGTGTTCTATTTCTAATCCGAGACTAAGAGTCTGAGACAGACACTGTGCGCTGTTTCTAGTCGCAGACTAAGAGTCTGAGACAGTTATCGTGTGTTCTGTTTCTAATCCGAGACTAAGAGTCTGAGCCAGACATTGTGCGCTGTTTCTAATCTGAGGCGAGGCTGCCTCGGAGGCGCATGGCTGCGAATGTGAAGCTGCGGCGAGGCGGCGGGAAGCTGGTGTGAGCGTGTGCTAAATGGAGCCTCCCAGTGGGTCTTCCTCCTCACACTGGAGCCCTTTCACCACGGGTTTGATAATCAGCTGATGGGCTGAATATGTGCTAGGTTAAGGGAGAGCGCCGTGCGCTCTGCTGATATCGGTCCCTGTCCTCCGCTCATGTTGACACACCGGA
The DNA here is from genome assembly GCA_020368025.1 of Brachyhypopomus occidentalis. Lineage (NCBI taxonomy): Eukaryota > Metazoa > Chordata > Actinopteri > Gymnotiformes > Hypopomidae > Brachyhypopomus > Brachyhypopomus occidentalis. The sequence goes on along the minus strand of JAGXOD010000247.1, from coordinate 7,454,992 downwards.
CTGACCCTCGTCATTGCACCGCCTGTTGACTCTGTGGCCGTGTTTGCACTTCGCCCACGCCCCCTGACCTTTGACCTCTCCCTCCCTCCCACCGTGAACGTGCGACCCAGCTACGACAACAGGCCCGCCAGGCATGCCCCCGGGGTCGCGGGGGGTCAGCGGAAGAGGCGGGGCGCAGCAAGCGTTCTCCTTATGTTCCAGATGTTTCCGCCATGCAGGGTCCCCCCGGAGAGAACTGGACCCCACGACCTCTAGCCCCATGGACCCCCGTGACCTGAGGCTCAGAACTCCAGACTGGGGTATCTAGCCAGACTGACAGGCACATGCAGGCACTCAGGTGTGTGTGTGTGTGTGTGTGTGTGAGTCTGGAGATGGGGGCACACAGACAGATGCGTGCCACTAGACAAACCACTAGACTAGACAACAGACAAACTGTGTATCTAGGTAGACCCAAAAAAACCCAGTTACAAAACCCACTAATCCCAGTGCTGTTCCGACGGACGCACCAGTGAGTCAGTCTACAGAGGAGGCCGCGCTTCACCATGCTGGAGTTTCTGTTGTTCCAAATGATCTTGGTATTTGGAGAGGACCCAACATAAGTATCACCCAGTGCATGAGAGGGAGCCGGAGCCATTGGAGAATCACACTGGGGCTGTAATGTGCACATAGTTGTCCTTGTGGTACATATGTGCTGTATTAACAGTTTTCCTTTAGCGTAGAAGCATTAACAAGAATTTGGAGACGTCAAAGAAGACAGTATCAGTGGTAGTGGTAATACACATATGAATCTGACAGCTCGCACAGGTAAAAGAAGAATCATGGTGATGCTGATGGTAATGATCACTCTGAGATTAGCTTGAGAAAAAAAGTTTAGGCTGAACTAGTCACATGACCTCTGGTGTTAAAATCATCATCAAAAACAACAAGCAGATTGTAGAAACCATAAGATACGGCATGACGAGAAACAACGTGAAGGGTGCTAGACAGAAAGCAGGTAAAAGAAAGACCACAGGCATATTTCTCATTTGAATATCTCACGGATTTTGTTGCTCAAGTTGAGGGCTACTCAGACACAGCGCGATTTTAAATAGCCACAGGAGTCTGGCCCTCAGAGTGGCATACAGCTCTTCTGACAGCCAAGTCAGAGAAATGACAGCTGACGGGGCTGCAGCCCCGCGAGTGTGTGCGCGAGCGCGAGCAAGAGCGAGAAGAAGCAGGCGAGACAAACGGAGACTGAAGGAACTAACCTTGTTTGAAGTCTCGGAGCGTGAGAGCGAGAAATGTTATCCTTTTAGCCTCCTTCTGCTTCCCTCTCTTTCTCTCTGTCTTGTTTTCCTGTGCGGTCGGACTCTTGCGCGCACCCCCTGCCTCTCTCTCTCTCTCTCTCTCTCTTTCTCTCTCTCTCTTTCTCTCTCTCTCTCTCTCTCTCTCTCTCTCTCTCTGTGTTGTATCCCTCCTCCTCTGTGGGCCACTCAGGAGGAAATGAATGGGGAGCTCTCACTAAGCTGTTGTACTCTGAAAGCTCGCATCACATGACCATTCAGAATGAGGAGAGGGGGGGTGGACCCTTAGGCTGCCAGGGGTGAGGACAATACACACTCAGCCTGGTGAAGGACCGCATGTGTGTGTGCGTGTGTGTGTGTGTGTGTGTGTGTGCGCGCGTTCTTGCTTGTGCGCGCACAGATTGCCTCATTGCTCCAAACTGTTGAATTATTATGAAACAGTCAGATACGTCTGGAGCCCACAGCTATTGGGCTGAGCGGATGGAGGTGTGATCTCCACACTCCAACCAGTGGGAGAAGAGGAGACGAGGAGATGAGGCGTTTATGCCAGAGTCGTGTCCCTGCGCCTCCCTGCGAGAGGGGGCAGGAGTGTGATCAAAGGGGCCCGCTTTGAAGATCACAGCGGCGAGTTCCTCCTCTCCCCCCAGTCACGCCTCTCCTCAATATTAATTAGCCGGTTTCTATTAGCGAGTCTTCTTTTTTTCTCCCCTAACTGGGATCTTAATAATGAGGAAGCCTGAGCAGAAACCCGGACCAATAGAAGAAAGCGAGTGAAGCAGTCAGAAGTGAGAAAACCCACCCCCCTCCCCCAAACACACACACACACACACACTTTTTTCACTCCCTCCCAGTTCTGTGTTCCAGCTGGAAGCAGGCGGCTGGAAAAATACCTTTGCAGATATCGGGCCCGGGGCATTTCCTCATGGTTTCCCCGGTCCAGGGCCCGCTCCTGTGGTACATGCCATCACCATGCCCATGCCCTCTGGTCGCCCACGATGACAAGCTCTCCAGATGGGAGGCTGGATGGGGGGCGGGCAGTCCAGCAATTAACCCTCTCTGAGAGCAGCAAAGGTGCGTGAGTGACCTTTGGTTAATCTTATGGTGGGAGAAAGTGAAAGGGAGATAGCGAGAAGTAGGAGGGAGAGAGAAAGAGAGAGAGAGAGAGGGAGTAGGAGAGAGAGAGTGAGGAATAGATGGGGAGAGAGAGAGAGAGAGTTTCTTGCTTCCTCTTGTCATTTCTAAGACTCCAGTGCTTGGTCTGGTCCTGTGCCTGGAGGTGATGTACAGCCAGCATGCTCACCTAATACAAGCCCTCTCACTGGTGAATGTGTGTGTGTGTGAGAGTTACTGAGTGAGTGAGGGACAACCACAGACAGAGCTAATTGAGGAGGTCTGGGGGATGTGTGCATGTGTGTGTGTGTGTTTGTGTGAGTGTATGAGAGACTCTCTTTGGAGGCCACTTGTCAGTTGCCATAGCGACCTGTTTTCCCACCTTGTGTCCATCTTGTGCATTTGTGGAGGTGTGAGTGGAGGTGGAGTGCTCCCTCACTCCTCTCTCTCTCTTTCTCTCTCTCCCTCTCTCTCTCTCTCTCTCTCTCTCTCTCTCTCTCTCACCTTTTCACTCACCCTTTTTCTTTTTACTCCCTCTGCAGTACTACTGAGCAGCCAGAGGGTTTATATTATGCTACATTCCACTAGATTCACAATTCAGTTTTTGTCATAAATAAAATAGAGCAAGGAATTGATTTTATGTCTATTTGATTTGTTTTAAGATCTTTTCTATTATTATTATTAGTAGTAGTATTATTATTAGTAGTAGTATTATTATCATTCATAATAAAAATAACAATAAAGTTATCAACACCTCAAACTATTGAAAATAGTTTGAAAAGATAAAAAATTGTAACGTTTAAAAAATTTAACAAAAAATTGATAGGAATTAAATAAAAAATGTAATTACTATTTAATATATATGAAACATTTATGAAAGCTTGTGTCAGAAATCCTGAGAGAGATTATGTGTGATCCTCTCAGTGTGGATATTGAGTTGTGACAGGGTTTATTTTCAATCAGTCAATCCAGACCGAGAGAGCTGATTGGACTGTTGATTTTGGCCAGGGCTCATCCGGTTCTCTGATTGGTTTTCCAACTGATTGGTTTGCAAAGTTACAAAAAAATTAATACTGCAGCTACGCATTTTTTTTCAATTCAAGTCGTTACAGGTGTCAGTCAAATTATACTGGGATGTTAATGCGATATAATCTGACCTATTGTGGGATTAGCGGAATACAACACTTGGTGCACCTAGTCAAAGGTGTGCACTCTCTCAGAGCTGGGTGTGCAGTGCAAAAACTGCAGCTCCTAACAACACAGCTGGTTACTCGTTTCATTCAGAAGTAGGAAGTGTACCTCACTTTACAGTCACTCAATGGGTTACTATGGCTACTGCACAAACTGCACGCAAACTAAAACCAAAGGCATATTTCAGGTCAGTCCAATTTTTAGAATATTCATGTGTATGAGTGTCATGGGAACACTGTGCAATAGTGTCACTGTAAAGATCTGACTAAACCATGCGAATTTTAAAACACACACAAAAAAAATTATTAATAATTTTTTTTAAATGTTAAAGAAAAAAGCGGTTAATGAGCGTAAGGTGAGGTCGAAGCAGACATAGCCAGGTTGTGACTAGCGCTAGTGAAGTGTGATGCTAATGTGAAGCCTGAAGCTAGCTTCTGCCTGACTGCTTTAACACCGGCCCACAGTGCTCACATAGAGCACTAATGAAGGGGAAGATGCTACGACCCCACAGCTCACAGTGTGTGTGTGTGTGTGTGTAAGTGTGGATGTGTGTGGGTCAGGGTGTGTGTGCGCGTGTGACTGAGCGCACCTGAGGCTGATGTAAATGTACAGTGTACCAGAGGCAGTGGTGATGTTACGAACTCATTGATTTGATCTTCAGGAGAGTCTCCTCAGTCTTTATCAGTGTGTATTGTGTGCGCAATTTTGGTGTGTGTGTGTGTGTGTGTGTTAGGCCTCCAGATGGCTGGTGCTGTGGAAGCTGTGTATGCGTAGCTGGCAAGACTCCTGACACACACACACAAACACACACACACACACACCCACACACACTAGAGACACGCATACACACTGCAGATCTATTTAAACTCATATCAGCGAAGGGGCCACCTGCTTTCTCACTCCTTCACCACAAGCTGGAGTGGTAGTGATGTACTGAATTATCCTGAACCACATTCTTCTATTAAAATGCTGTCAACCACAGCACCTGCTGGAAGTGGACTAGAACTGTTCTCCTTCTTCCCACTCACTCTCTCTCTCTCTCCCTCTCTCTCTCTCTCTCTCTCTCTATCTCTATCTCTCTTCCCCACTTCCTCTGTCTCTCTCTGTCTGTCACTCTCTCTCTCTCTTCCCCACTTCCTTTTTCTGTTTCTCTCTGCCTCTCTCTCTGTCTGTCCCTCTCTCCCTCTCTGTCCCTCTCTCTCTCTCCCCCTCTCCCTCTCTCTCCCTCTCTGTCCCTCTCTCTCCCTCTTACTCTCCTCCCTCTCCCTCTCTCTCTCTCTCTCTCTATTCTCTGCTACCCACCCCCACCCACTGCAGACAGTCTCGCTGCCTTGACAACCCCATGACCACACTCACGAACACCTTCTAATCTCACACACTCCCACTCTTGCTCTATCTATCTATCTATCTATCTATCTATCTATCTATCTATCTATCTATCTATCTATCTATCTATCTATCTATTTGAGCAACTGAGATTCTGCAGAAACAGTCACAGTGGACCAAACTGTTCCCAGACCAGCTGTTAATCAGAGACATTAACAACAGGGGCCACGTGTTCCACGTGTGTCTGATTCATGTGTGTCTGCACACATACGCTAGGTGTGTGAGCACCTGGCAGCTGGTGGTCCTAGTTTAGCCTGTGAGGGGGTGGGGCTAGGGTTGGGGGAGGGTTTAGGGGAGGGGCTAGGGTTAGGGGAAAGGCCAATGGGCTTACTGAAATTTTACTTAGGAAAGTCAAGCATTGCTGCGGTAATCTAAAAGATGTTTATATTTGAGATTAATAAGTGTGTCAGTCCCCAAGGTTTACATACACCGCACACATACAAACAGAGGCTAATTTGCGTAAACTAAGCTTGTCCCAATCAATGAAGTGATTTGATTTGATTACAGCACTAACTTCATGAATTATTCTTACTTCATGTACAAACTACCACCCACAACTAGTGACAAATCAACAGGTGACCTGACTGAAACATAATAAAATAAACAACCACAGCAGGTGAAATTCAGGCACGTTGTTGAGATATGATGGTGTGTGATGAGCCTGTCGTTGTGAAGCTCCACGTCACTTGTGTTTGTGCAAGATCACAATTAAAGTGTTTTTCTGTGCTGTGCTTCTGCCGTGGAGTAGACATGGCCACCTTCCTGTCGCATGCCTTTCAGAGATCACACACACACACTCAGGCTGCAGGGGGTGTGGGAGTGTGTGTGTGTATGACGGGAGTACTTCCTCATTTACTGTGTTCCCACAGCATCCATTTTCCTGTTGTGTTTCATACTCAATAGCAGAGTCGATTTTTGCTGACACACACAGTGCACGTGTGTGTACAGTCTGCATGTGTGTAGATCCTGATTATGGCTTTTTGAAATTGAATGGTTGGTAGCTGAGAAATTCCTCTCACGACCCAGTGAGCCGTTGAGGAAGCACTGGCAGCGTCCTGTGGTAATTCACCCCAGAAACTCCAGTGGACAGACATCATTTATTGGAAAAGTATTTACCGAAAACCCCATTGGATTTATTTGACTTTAACCCTAGGGTGTGTGGTTGCACTGTTTCACACACACACACACACACACACACACACACACACACACAAACTGCCACGTTGTTTGGGGTCCGCTCCCTGGCCCCCTTACAGCCCCCAGCACACAGCAGGAAAATGGGAGACAGCCCTTCTCTGTGGCGGAGTGAATACTCGGACGATGAGAACATGCGGTGGAGAGAAGGGGGTGGGGGGGCAGAGAGAGAGAGAGAGAGAGAGAAACATGTCATGATTCAGGGGAAAAACAGTTTATTTTACAACCTTGTTCACATTTAAGGTTCCATAGTCCAGAGTTGAGACATGTAATGGAGACTAGACATCACATCTGGGCCACTTTTGTGCAGTTGTGCAGTTACATAACTAACCTAACTAACAACTAATTAGTTACCACATGTGTGTACGTAAAATAAATATGCTGTTTGTCTGAAGGATCAATAATATACACGCACACGCGGACACACACACACACACACTGTCCTGAGAGGCAGATGGTTGTAGGCTGTAGTGCCCATCAGCGCCCTAGATCACAGGAAGTAAGCCCACAGGAAGCATCTTGCACATGCACTGATAAGATATGTAGTGCTGTGGTGTCTGTTAGGTAGCAGGAGAGCTAGCAGGAGAGAGGAGTGAAGAAAGGACTGAAGAGAAGAGAGGAGGAGAGAAGAGAAAAGAGGTGATAAGAGAAGAGGAGAGAAGAAAGAGAGGAGGAGAGGGGAGAGCAGGAGAGCAGAGAGGAGAAGACAAGAGAGGAGGGGAGGAGCAGTGGGGTGAAGGCAGACTAGAGGAGGTGTCTGTGTGACTGAGTGGATGGTGAAGCCACAGTGTTAAAAACAGGAGGAGAGTGATAAGAGGTTGGCTGAGTGTGGGAGTGAGAAGTGGGGGAGATGACTGGGGGTGGGGGTGGGGTTGAGGAGTCGGAGGGGCTAGGGGTGGGGGTGGGGTTGAGGAGGAGGAGGAGCTGGGGGTGGGGTTGAGGAGGAGCTGGGGGTGGGGTTGAGGAGTCGGAGGTGTGAAGGTGGGGGTGGGGTTGAGGAGTCGGAGGTGTGAGGGTGGGGGTGGGGTTGAGGAGTCGGAGGGGTGAGTGTGGGGGTGGGGTTGAGGAGGACGATGGTTCCTGGGCCCTTGGCCCCGTGTCAGCACGTCTCGGCTCAGACGGGGGAGCTCGCGCCTGGTCGCATTTCATTGGCCAGAGTGGAGCATGAGCTCACTCACACTCCAACCTCAACATTCCAGTGCACGCTCACCACAGCCGAGACCGTCAAAACGGAGACGCTGCAGCACGGCGAGGTTGCACTGCTGCAAAGCCGCATTAGAAATGCACTGATTCAGTATTGCAGTAATGTGCTAATAGAGTATTGCAGTAATGCACAACTGCAGTATTGCACTAATGCACTAATAGAGTATTGCAGTAATGCACAACTGCAGTATTGCACTAATGCACTAATAGAGTATTGCAGTAAATGCACTAATAGAGTATTGCAGTAATCCACTAATAGAGTATTGCACTTAACTAGTGCATTGCTGCAATACTCAGTGCATTACTGCAGTACTGTATTATTGCATTCCTGCAATACTCTATTAATGAATTTCTGCATCACTGCATTATGGTAATGTCCATACTGCATTACAGCATTACTGTGATGCTGCATTATTGCAATACTGGATTACTGACAGACCTGATTATGGCAGATGGACAGTGTGGCATTTCTGCAGTTACACTGTGATTGTATTGATACAGTCAATTACATCAACAATAATGCCACTTTTCCGTAATACTCAATTACTTTGATAATACATTATTGCAATCCCACAATACAAGATTTACTATTTCACTGCTATATAGCATTTCTATGATATTTATTTCTGTACTGTCATACCTCAACCCGTAATACAATACTGTCATACCACAACCCTGTAATACTGCAACACCACAGCAGGTCATCATCCCAGAAGCAGCCCATGAATCAGATGCCTTCTTTAAACTCATCTGCCCCCAGTTCTGCCACATTACTCGGCCAGTGCTCCTTTCTCTGCACCCACAGAGCTGTCACTGTCATGCTATGGAATTAATCCGCCTCCCCACATCCACTAACCCTTACATCACACACCATGCGGTCCCGCAGACCGAAAGCCCCACTGGGCCCATTCGATGATGTCGTACTATGCTATGACCTCATGAATTCTCTGCCGACTGACATCACTGCTGTCCTTGACATACTCTCTCGGTGCTGGACCGACCGTTCCTAAAGTACGGTCCACTTCCCCACCGAGCTGCGGTTCTATGTGCGGGAGAAGGGAGTGTCCTCAGTTTCCATAAGCTCACACTATGTCTCAGACACACGTGATGTGGAAACTATTTTCTTTAAAATGCAGATTGCAATCCCTCACTCCTTCAGTTACCCTGTCCCGAAATATCTCTCATGTCTGCTTGGCCTGAGATCCTGTAATGTAGGTTCTTCATGCCAGAAGGCGCGTCTGTCCAGTTTGTCTGGACTGATACAGGGCTACTGTAGAATCACTAAAGGGATTTAGTGTGGAATAAGCAGCCTCTGAAAACTAGGGAGTGCACAGAAGGGAGGTAGTGTACACAAGGGAGGTAGTGTACACTAGGGAGGCAGTATACACTAGGGAGGCAGTGTATACTAGGGAGGTAGTGTACACTAGGGAGGTAGTGTACACTAGGGAGGTAGCTTTTACGAAGAGTTGCAGACGTTCTGGAACTTTTTACCCATACGGATTCCATGACGGCGGGGGGGGGGTTACTACTGCAACTCATGTCACTTGCTCTCCTGGGGTCCTTTTAAGGACAGACATGCACACACACACACACACACACCACACACCACACACACACACACACACACATATGATCTAATTCTGTTCCACTTTACATAATTCAACACAGCACCATTACTCCTTTACCTTGTATCAGTATGACTTGACCATCTTAATTGCCCCTGAATGTAAATAGTGGTCACAGTCATGCATGATTAACAATCAACGAGGAATTTAGGAAATAACTTTTCCAAATTTGCCAAGTCTGAATCATAGAATTTTTATGTCCATTTAGTTTTCTGCTTGTCATCACATATTTTTCAAATTAGGTTATGCCAAGTTCTGGAGTGGGTGCGGTGTGTGTCCGCTCTGGTGGGTTTGTGTGTGTGTGTGTGTGTGGGTGTGAGAGAGAGAGAGAGAGTGTGTGTGTGTGTGTGTGTATGTAAAAAGACCAGAATTTGCCCTTGGCTAGACTAACACAGCTGGCCACAGCCCCTCCCACTGTTGTTCTGTAGTGCCAGGTCAGGACAAAGCAGCAGTGTTCAGAGCTCTGGTCCCTCTGCTGTACACACACACACACATACACACACACACATTCACACACGTACACAGACACACACACACGCTCACTAGCACACATACACTCACACACTCTCTCACACACGCATGCTCACAAGCGCACAAACACACACACACACACAACAGCTGGGCAGCTCCAGGTGAAACACACCACCAGTCTTTGGCCAGAGACAAAACACACACACACATTTTTAATTCCTATCTTTGTGGAGTGTTTTCATTCACTCTAAACTCTAAGCCTGACCTTGACTTCAGTAAGCAAAGGGCAAATCTTCTGACTCTTTTACTTTTTCAAATAAAAGATCCATAAAGAACGGCCCGTGCAGTGTTGCGCAGCACGGCCTTAACCCCCATGCCAGATGAAGACCACGCATGAAACAGAAGGCATAAAAATAAGAAGTTCTGATGAGAAGTAGCACTTAAAATGACCTCCATGCCGAGCTCCCTTAGTGTTACTGGCAGCCATGAAGAAATATGAGAGAGACGGAGAGAGGGACAGAGAGGCAGAGAGAGAGAGAGAGAGAGTGATCAGACATCTGCAACATGGCTCCTGTAGATGTAAGTACAGTGCAAAGCTGGCCGACAACTCAGTCCAGATGTTTATTTTGTTGGCACTGGCCTCAGACTTCAGTGTTTACTGACCGAATGCTTCTGACGCAAGTCCACAATGCTCATTCACGCAACGGCGTCCATTTATTTATTCGGACATCGATATCCATTTGGACACTGTATACTTGCATGAAAACACATGTGCCGTTCACCATCTCTCTGAAACCGCGCGGCCAACAACAAAGAGAACAATTGTTTTCACCTGATGACGTCCATTAGCATCTTTAACAAATATTGACAACCTCGGGCGCACGGCTTCTCACTCATCCTTTACACGCTTTGGGCCCTCAAGAGCCATAGTTTAGGAGTGAATATTACTGTGACGATGACCTCATCAGTCTGCGCCCTGGACCACAGCATCTGTTTCAGAGATACGTTTAAGACACAACTCATCTGCATTGCAATGGGGAAGAGGACTTTTAGTAGAACTTCACACGAAGGAGACGATGAGCTAAATTGTCTCTGACTACACCACTTTTAACATGCTGGACTCTTAACCTATCTGAACATTAAATGATAGACTGACTCTTATTTTGAAGACTTAAAGTCTTATTTTGCTAAGAGGGTGAGAGATGTGCATTCCACATCATTTGGCAAGAAGGGTCAGAGAGAGGGTGAGAGTGTATGTGTGTGTGTGTGTGTGTGTGTGTGTGAGAGAGAGAGAGAGACAGAGAGAATGAGAGATAGAGAGAGAGTGTGTGTGTGAGAGATAGAGATAGAAAGAGAGATGTCTTCATGAGTTCAGAAAAAAAGAACAAACCTTGACATCATTCTGGACACCTTCACAGTGCTGGTGACCTTTGAAGTGTAAGGCGTGTGTTTGTACCAGTAGAAGGCCTTCAAAAGCATACAAAACATGCCAGTCACCACATCCAACACAGCAAATCTGGTACTTCATATTGATACTCGTCCTGACACACACTGAGGGGTTGTTGGCTCCTGCGAGGTACGTCGTATCTAGGGTCGGCTTCCTTACTTTGATGTGAACCTCACGTGTTTTAAAACAGAAGCAAGAGTAGTTTGAGATCAGTGCTTGAAATGTGACTGTCGAAAGCAACCTGCAAAGCTCCTGTCGTGTAGTACAGATGTCAGACACTTCTGTTTTGTATCTGCAAGTGTGTGTGTGTGTGTGTGATTATCAGACAGCGGGCTAGTCACACAGGAAACCAGTGGGCAGACAGCCTCAGCTTTGGTTACAGAACTTCCTGTCGCTGGGTGAAGCGCTTCCTGTTCTTGTTCCAGCTGTTGAAAAACTGATCTCTCTACAAGTTAGCTTCATTAACAGATTCTCCTTTCACCTAATTATAGCTGCGCTGAGGCCACTCCATTTTGCACGTTCACAGTTATAAGTTTATGAGTATGAGTATAAATATAAAATAAATACATAATGACAAATGTTCTTTTTTAATGGCTGACCAGTTGATGCGTGAAATTGAAGTTGTGAATGACAACTGCAGACAATGACAGAGAGGTCACCACAGCTGAGGACGGCAGGAGAGATCACGACAGCTGATGGCATATTGGGAATATGGAAATCCGACAAAAACCCGAGTGCGTTTAAATAAAAGCAATGGAGAACTGATGACCTATCAGTAGTGTTGTCCCATAGGGGAAGGTATCAACTACCCCGTGTACCTCAGCTGCAGAGGGCAAGGTGGAGAACTGAAAATAAGGCATGGGTGTAGGTGTGGGGCACCGAGGGCATGCGGTGGGTGTGGTCGGGGGGTGGTGGGGGGTGGAGATCCACAGGAGGTGATAGTAAATCACTAAATAATATATAAAAAAAGGAGCTTCTACAGAATTTTGCGCTATGCCAGTGAAACGAAGGTGGGGGGAAAGATAAGACATTAGAAAAGGACCAGGCCTTAGTGGTGCTTGTGCTGAAAAAGGGCAGTATAATGAAGCCTTAAGTGGCCGGAGTGAGCATACGGTTCCCTGCCACACAGATGCTTTACTGTAATCAAATGTTTTGGAGAATACAAGCTATAGTTCCTCAAGTCTTGAAGTCGATGGCCTCAGAGATTCATTGCGGCACTGAGTGAGATGGAATCTGCTTGATAACGGAGTGTGTTTTAAAAGGCCCTGCTGACAAATTCCACCTGCAAAGCCACCGTCAGTGAGGTTGTTCCTTCGGATAGGACTGTAAATAGCCTGTTGAATTTATGTTCAGGCACTCAGAACAAGAGATTCTGTTTATATATCAACACTTTTGCAGCTTCAAACAGGGACTGAACATATCTCTGTGGCGCAGCAGTTTGTTCCTGTTTTTATCAGAGCTTGTATGAAGTGTGTATTTGGCGCCATCTTCTGGCATTTTACAGCGGGACATTTGCAATTAAATTTAATCCACAATATTAGACTTTCTCATTAAGAGGGCGTGACCTCTTTAAAACAGCTTCAATGTGTTTGGCTCGAGTTTCGAAGAGAACGTACCTTCCTCGCCAGACGGATTTATTCGAGCACTTACATTTTACTGGGTTTTTGGGGTCATAAGAAGGGTAGATTGCGTGCTCACACTGGAGCAGGACAGACACAGGAGAAGAACTAAATCTGGATAGATTTGCGACGAAGTCAACAAGCAACTTTTTAAGGTAGGGATGGAGGTAGTATGATAACGGCACACAAAAGCGGGAAACCAAGCCTTCTTTACTTTCATTGCTTCGCAATTTAAATGAGACCAGAGAACTTTTAGTACTCCTGCAATTAAAAGAGATTTTAGAAAATACTTTTGTGACAAACGTGTCAAGAGTTGACCATTTTAATGTTCTCGGAGCTAAACAAGAATTACGTGCTGATTACATTGAAAAAAATGTGTAATCTAATACGGAATATGAAATTTGCTGCTGTTTCGAAATTAATCATTTATTTCCTTGAACGGCCAACCTCACCAGAACTGTCCGTTTATAAAAACTAAAGACCTATAAACTCCACACAGAATTGAGACGTTTGGCGATGGAGTGGCGCGAGCAGTCAACGGTCAGCTGTGAAGTGGCCTACGCAGAAGCTCGCCGGTGGGTGGAGGTAAGACCAGCTCATCTCGAGGCTGCTCCACCCGTCTGCCTGTCAGTTGGTCGGCCAGTGTGACGATGCCCGATAATGATGGACAATACGCGCGGAGATGGTCTGGTCATGCTATTTCTCTCGTGAGGGTGTAGTGTGTACTATCTGAGCAATGTAATGAACGTAAGTATTAGTAAGCTGTAGTGACAAAGATGAGGAACGTGTAACATTTCTGGTTTAGCCCATCAGTCCCTCTTTGCTTAGATTCGATTGTACACCAGTATACAAATACCCTGTATGTCTCACAGGCCTGAACTTTTCTATGCCATTATTACCGACAGGCAATCAATAATCGTTTCGAATAAGGTCGGTATGCGGCGCGTGAACGCTTCAACATTTCCTGTATGATGCACATGTGAAGTGGATCACTTGATTTTCTAGACATTCTCAATATTTTGTCACCCGTATGCTTGGCATGCGCATTGGAGGCGCGTGTGCTTGTGTGCACTTTTAAAAAATTACGTTTAATACCGAATGGTCATTTATGTTTCTCTGTTAAACATTGCATGCCTGCGTTGTAGTGTTCCGTGCTGTAAATAACCACTTCCTGCATAAAAGGTGATGCTGTTTGCTTTTTTTCAGTCATTTTTTTTTTTAAAACGCCTGTTGCCTGACTGATGCATTTTCATTTTGCTGTGAATTTGAATGAACACATGGTACATTAGGCTACGAAGAACGCTAAATGGCCTTGTATCAATGTTGTAGCTCCTGTTATATGGAGACTCCCTACCGTTCCACACATAAAAAGACTCTCTAAACCAGGTATTTCATTCCCCTCTTGGCCCCCCCCACAAACACACACAACTGCCCCCTCAGCCTGAGCCCAAAGGCCTGTAGAGGGGCTTCACATGGTGGGTCTCCCACCCAATGCCCGCTAATACCCACCAGCACTGTGATTGGAGGGTGGATACCCGTTAGCTTGGATGCCCTGCTCCCCAAAAGGTGCAGTTTGGGACGTGGGGACAGGGTGTTTGACTTGCGACATTTCAGCCGTTTAGTGGCAATTGCAGTGTTATGTACAGAGGTTAATTTCAGCAGGCCGTGAAGGTTGGGCCTGTAATTTGTGCGGTGTGCAGCCGTTTTCCCTGCAGGACTCCTCCAAACTGTGTCCCCTTTTCTTTTTCAGAGCCGTTGAAGTGATTGTACGCCGTGTGCTTTTGTATTGGTTGTGTTCTGGCTGTTTCTCGACTGGCTTTGTTTTACATAGTCGTGAGTGTTGTCACTGTTGCTGTTGTTTTTGTATGGTGCATGTGACCTTAAAAGGAAGTACTTGCAATATTGCTTTTCTATGGCTTCATGACTGATGACATTGTAAACAACTGGTACGTTTTTAGATGTATTTACGGTAACTGGGAGAGAATACAGACGGTATTTTGAGAACAGCACTTGTAATTGGAGGGTCCATTCGTTTCATTTACATATTACATGTGATGACATCAGAATGCATGCGCTTCCTGTCCGCGTGCATGCATACGTAGCATGCCTTTAGGGTTCCACGGTGATTTAGCTGTTCTTGGTTATATTTTCCTTGCGTTTACACTCCCCCCCACCCCACCTTCATGCAGGTAGTGACTGGAAAGAGATTTGGGAGCAGCAACTTCCGGTCAGCACTGGAGAATGGAGTCTTGTTATGCGAGTGAGTATTTCGGAGAGCGGTCAACACTACGGAAGTGGTGGTCGTGTAGACTGAGGCTGCCCTTGTGTGCAGCTCACCCAACATCTTGAACTTCCTTCATTATCTTCTCTTACGAACATGCAGAAATTGTTGGATTTTTGTGGCTTTTAAGCATCAGAACTACTGTAATGCCAGTCTGGGAAGCCCGAGGTGGCTGACCCATGAGGTAGGGGTCGGTTGGAGCGATGCGTTGGCCTCACGTCGGGGGCGTTCCTTTCATGTTCTTCTCCGCGTCTGTCACGCTGCAGCCTGATCAACAAGCTAAAACCGGGCATCATCCGGAGAGTGAACCGGCTGTCCACCCCCATCGCCGGCTTGGTGAGTGGCTTTCTGCTTGGCTTCATTTTTAGAATTTTGCCGTTTCGCCGTGGAGGCATTGAATGGTGAGTTTAAGCAGGCCTGGTTGGTTTAGATGCTCTTTTCCACCGTCCTCCAGAAACAGGTGTGTGTGTAAATATTGGCCTTGTGGGACAGTGCTCTCTCTGTATACACACTGTAGCTTTCACTGTCTACTTGGTTTTCCTTGTGCCTTTGCCACCCGTGTCCTTTCCTGATCACGTCGAGATGGTCTGCGTCCACTCCCACGTGCTCCGGCTGTAGCGCACGCTCTCCTTTTAGCGCTTGCTCAGTCAGCTGCGCGCCAGCACCCCGTCCTGCACGTGGGCCGAACTCCACTCCGTGGAGCCGTGCAACCCGATCCCGTCACCCAGCTGCGGCTGCGTGCGACGCCTCTTAACCGCCTCTGCTCTGCTCTCTGCAGGACAACGTGAACGTCTTCCTCAGGGCTTGTGGGAAACTCGGCCTGAACCACTCTCAGCTCTTCCATCCCGGGGACCTGCAGGACATCTCCAACCGCGTCACTGTCAGGTGAGGCTCCAACACGCCAGGGTTCGTTTTGGCCGCGGCGGAAGGTTTGGGCTTTGAGGGGTTTTGAAAGTAGCCTAAGGAATGAAGACGAGCACGATTAATACCTTCTGGTTCCAATACCTCTGGTCTTTTGAGATCTTTGGCATTTTACAAACAAGAAATTCTTGTGTGTTTGTCTTTATTATTTATTATTTTTTACTGTCTAGTGTCGAGCTAAAGTGCTTGTGCACACATTACTTTCAGTTCCTAATGAACCGAAGCAATTGCGTGTAGAGTTGAGAAAAGGTCAATCGGTTATTTTGCCAGTGTAGGAACAGGAGTCATTTGCATGCTGTTTGCCCAGAGAGTCATTAACAGTCATTAGCTGTCGGGTCCCGTCATGTGCAAATGGAAAACTAGGTGTGCCTGTGTCTTTGTTCATTTGCACACCATCACACTGTCAAAACCTGAACGCTGAACCTTGACTGACAAATAAACCAGCACTCAAGCAGGACTAGCTCCAAATGTTCTTCCTGGAGTGAGGAAAAGTGCCGGAATGTTCTGGGTGGCCCCGTGACTCAGAGCTTGGTCGGCATAGCTGAAGCACAACCCTGGACAGCTGGCCTGATCTCACAAATGTAGTTCAGCCCCCCCCTGCCCATAGCCCCCCGTGTTCTCCCTCCCTCCACCCACCCTGATGGCTGAGATGGAGACAGGTGGACTTGGAGCAGAGGAGCAAACGAAACCAGCAGTTCTTGGTCCACGTAGGGGAACCCTGGTCTCCAGTTCCCAATGGAGCCGTTTAGGAAAGACACCAGAACTGTGAATTTGCCTGTTCAAACATGAGTATGAAGAGCGTTAACAGGTCTGATAGTGCATGTTTGATTTAGCCACAGGAGAATGTGAAGACCCACGTCTGGTGTGAGAGATGGTGTGATAGGTGATCCAGCGTCTTCCCAGTCCAATTTCACCCATTTGAAACCACCAGTAAATGACATGTTATGGTAATTGGCTGTGAGTCTCTGAGGCAGCATTGGAGTGTGACGTCCAAATTCAGCCACGCTCGATCGCCCTTTGAGACCCCAAGCTATAGTGTAACTACAGTGTATCCGTTAGTGGTGCACAGCTATATTTAGCCGACTTTCACGCACTGGGCTGTATAGCTCATCCCAGCACAGCTCGTCTTTCAGCACAGAATGTGAGGCTATTTACGGTGCCATTCATCTCCTGGAGCATTTTGACTCGTCCGCAGAAACAAAGCGAGACTCGCGTGCCGTGGTCACCGTGGCCAGCGTCGCCTTCCTGGTTACGTGTGCCCAGCTGGTGTGAACGAGCGTAGATGTTTAGTTTGGGTGTCTGTCGAATGCGATGACGGACACTTAGCTCGTGACCTCTGCTGGCTTCGGTTACTGCCACCGCCGGGTCGAAGAGCAGGTGCCCAGCTGACCGGACCGCTCCTCAGTCTCTCCCTCTCTTTCTCTCTCACTCTCACTTTCTCTCCTCAGTCTCTCACTCTCTCTTTCTCTCCCAAGGCTCTCTCTCCTCATTCTCTCTCCTCAATCTCACTTTCTCTCTCTCTCTCTCTCTGTCTCACTCACTCACACTCTCTCTCTTTCCCCACAGGCACGAGGAGACGACCAGGAGGCTGAAGAACGTAAGTGCAGTTTTGCTAACCTAATTGGCTTTTTGCACACTTGTATTGGCCGAGTGCACCAGGCGCCGTTTGAGTAGAACCTCACTGCTCGGAGCTCCTTGAGGTGCAGAAGGCAGGTTGCCCTGTGGCTGTCGCCAGCTTAACATTGTCTGAGTGTCGCTGGAGACTGATCATCTAGGCTCAGTAGCTCGAGTTTGAATTCCGATGTGTGTTCGGATGTTATCTTCCCACGGCGTGTATGAGACGTGGACTGTCTCGCCAAGGCTTTCAAGGGTGCCCGGCGGTTGTTCACACATTGCATGTGGTTTTGCATAGCTGATTTTGACCTGATCACCCGTCAGTGTCTCATTTTTTTACTGATGGTCAGGCCAGTCAAGGTTCGTACTGGCAGTGTATTTTGTCGCTGCATCATCTTGTGACCCTGTCTGCTGTAAAGGTGTATTTGGGGCAGGGGGTGGGTGTTTGTGCACACACACAGTCGCTCAGAGAGGGCGAGAGCTTTCTGGACGAGGAGAGACAAAAGGGACACCGTAACACAGATCCATTCATCCCCCCCCACACACAAAGCTTGCAGACTGGTGCTAGAGGTTTAGGGATGGGCTTTATCCTCGACTTTTGGCTTTACGGCTTTAAATATCAACAATATGCTGTAATGGTCCTGGTATGAAAACTGAAGGACTAGCAATGCCACGATAAAACCCCCAGAAACCGGTGAGGATGTTTTCACGTCCATTTTCGGTCTCACTGCCTCGAGCAGTAAGAGGTAATGTCAGCTAGTCCTTGTCTGAGCCCGTGGTTTAGACTTCACTCTGTTTTTATTTGAGAGCATTCCATGACGAGCACTTGTATATGGAGCAGCACTGACTGCTCTGCCCCTTCAGATGAAGATACCCCCCCCTCCCCCGGGGCTTTTGTTTTGATACGTTTGCGTCTTCCTCGTGGTCAGGTTCTCATCACCCTGTACTGGTTGGGGAGGAGGGCCCAGGCCGACCCCGTTTACCACGGCCCACAGCTCAACTTCAAAGCTTTCGAGGGTCTGCTTGGTGTTGCACTGTCCAAGGTAGGCGGGAACTTGACTGGGAGTGCGTGGTGTGTGTGTGTGTGTGTGTGTTGTTTGATTTGTGAGTGATGTACTGTGTGCAGCTGTGTCACAGATGTGCTTGTGCTTATGTTTGTGTCGAGAGTTCATCTCCGAAATGGCTGAGCGACGATCTGGCTAAATGAGCAGCATTAGATGCTGTTGTTTCATGCGGTTCTTTGCATGTAAATCAGTCGTTCATCTTGGTAGACATCTTGTGCTGAGTGAATCTGAAAGTCAACATCTTGAGATTAATTTATTATCCCTAAATCGTTCAGCCTTGTCCTTCCCAGCGATGTATGCTACAGGCCTAGGGGCACGTCCCGAACGTCTGGTGCCCCTCCCGGCTCTGCCCTAGCGATTACACAGGGCGGTGGACATGCAGGGGCGTAGCTGAGGTGGAGGTTCCTGCTGCCCTTCACTGGCTCTCCATCTGCTTCTCCAGGTGCTGGAGGAGTCGTCGTGCTCAAAGGCCTGCGTGAGGGACGGTGGCTACGGCGAGACCTGGGAGGAGCATCTGGACAGCGGGAGGGAGGAGTCTGTGGAGTTAATGGCTACCGAAGGTAGAAGGGGCAGGGCTTGGGGGGTGGGAGTGGTGCATACTGTACTCTGATAGGGCACCTATGTGACAAGTAGATTCCCAAAGTTATTTCAGATCTGCAAATTTGTCACAAGCTCCTGTTAACTCCTGCAGTGTCGTAAATGTCAAACGTGCGATAATGAAAGTTCAGCGCCCATGACTCATCCCTTCACCCGCACTCCGCTCACGCAGGTGTAACATTCCGGATCCTTCCGTACCCTTCCGTCGCGGCGGTCAAGCGCAGAGGCGCGTAGCTTGTGTGGGCTGCCCCATGCAGTCATGCTCCCTTCCTCGGGGCTGACTGCCTCCCCGGAGCGCTCCTAAACCTCTCCTCCCCCCCTTGCTGCTCCCTGATCTCAGCAGGTTTCGGAGGTGACGCGGAGGCCGAGCGCTGCTTCCGGATGTCTGAGGGCGGCGGGACTGTGGCCGCTAGAGACGGCGGCGGACCAACCCCGCTGCGCAGGAAACGGGCTGAACGTCACAAAGCGGCCAGCAGGGAGCCTGCCGCCCACCTCCCCAGGTAACACTGCTGCTCCGCATGAACGGCCATCTTTTAAGCGCCAACAGCCCAGGCCACGGTTCACTTTACTTTTATGTCCGCGTTTATACATGCGTTCGCTCCCCGTCTCCCGGTTTTAGTGAAAATGGGAGGGGCTTGGTCGAGCCCTGTCTTGACCTTCCTCCTGCTTCCGCCTTCCACCAATGGGCACGCGCTTACAAGAGCGACACGGACTCTGACTCCGACCGTCCGGAACCAGACCTTGTGCAGGACGACCTTGCGAGCCGGCGGTTTCGTTCGACGACCTCCGCGACTCCCGTGAACTACGCCGTGCCTCCGAACCCGAGGAGGACGTGGGTGATACCCTCTGTGACCCCATGCGCTCGGAGGTCCTGGGTCACCATGTCCGATGCCTCGCGACTGGATGCGGTCCCTCTCGCAAGGTCAACCTCGAGCTCAGATTGCGGAGTGCCCTGCTATACTAACAGCATCACCGTTCTTTGGCTCCTGGAAAACAACCTCTGCTCGTCCGTGACCTTCGACTACGTGTTGTGTGTGTCATGTTCCGTCTGTTTTTTAAGCTGCAGGCTTCTAAATCTTGGAAGACCTGTTCTTCTTAAACCCGTCTTCTCCCTTCAGATGTCTCTAGTCTGACTTTGAATGCGATGGCATCTCACTAATCTGCATTTTGACCATTCATCTAAGCTGTCCGTATTAATGGTCCTTAATGGTGTGTTCCACTAATCTACTCAACGCTGAATCACTGAGGAGCGCGAGGCATGACTAACCTGTGTGGCATTTACCCCCGTGTACCTGCGCTTGACCGTATTCTTTGCCCCCCTGACCTGACCCTGCATGTTTAAAGGACATCTCCCTCTTGCGCGGACAGCTCTGTCCCGGAGGGTCACTCGGCCCACGTCCCCTGCGGAGTAAACGGGCAAGACGGATACGACGGGGCCGTTCTGGAGCAGGAGTTCCTACTGCGGGCGCTCGCCGAGGATTCGAGCGAATCCGACGAGGGCCGAGGCCTCGCCGACCCCGTTCAGGATGACCTCTATAGCCGCAGGGTGTTGCTCCCCGCCCATCGAACCTCCGTCAGCGCCGGCTCGGACAGGTTCTTGCCCGGATACTGGACTCCCGAGGAAGATGCTCGCGTACGCACCATCAGGCTGGGCTCCCAGTGCAGGCCCTGGTACAGGAAGTTGCAGGGCTTCAGGTTGGTTCCACTGGCTGTGTTGAAGGGACTGGCTCTGATTTTAGATTCAGGTCTTTTATTTTGTTAGTCTGTCTCTCGGTTCTCCACTCCCTCTTTTATTTTCTTTCCTCCTTGCCAAAGGCAACCGGTATATGCGTGGATATGACCCCCTCTCCCTCTGTTCTGTGTCTTCATGACGTCAGGTCATCTAAATGGGATTTATGTTTCATGGCTTTGCTTCTACTATTTCCTCTGTCTCTATAACCTTTTAAATTCTTCTTTCTCCTCCTCCTCCTCCTTCTTCCTCCCCTCCTGCCCTTCCCCTTGGCCTTTAGCCAAAAGACGTCTGGCTCGTCCGAGGAAGACTCCGATTATGACGTCACTCCCTGGCTGGGAGCGCCGGCCTCCCAACGCCCCGACACCTTTTGAGACGCAAGGACCTTGCTCATGTCTAAAGCCCTCTCCCCTCTCCCTCCCTACTGCCTTAGGCTTGGAGCTCTTCTGTCCCAGGCATCCTTCAGTAGGGTAATTGCGTGCTGCCGGCCTGACTCAGGTGTACTGAGAGTCTGGAACATGGCATAAATGTGGACTAACAAGGCAGCTTTGAGGTCGGAGACGAGAATGTCTGGCAGGTATCTTGCTAAGCTATATACAGGGAAACCAACACGAGGCTTAGCTTGCTTAAGGACAAACGACTACAACTATGTGAAAGATGAGAATTAAGGCTGCTAAAGCCAAGCAATGCTGAACATGCAGTATGTTGCCCCTGCACTAATTCAGCATATTAATTGCATATAACGGCTGTTGTGCTGGATTGGACTCCTACACTGATCTGTGACCCCAGCTCTTCATCTCAAACGTTGAGGGGTTGAGTTGCTGGACGCTTCCTCTGCTGTACCTGCTGAGGGCTGGACGGGAACTGGCACGAGACGCAAAAATAAATGTGCAAATGTCCAGGCCAGGAGAAACGTGGAGAATGTAACTGCTGAGAACTGTTGCTCTACGCCGCGAGAGTTAAAAATCTTTCTCTGGGAGAAGAAGACGACGTTACCAGAGAGCATCTGAGCAACCGTTGATGGCAAGATATTTTCGAGTTAACCACAGGACTTGATTTAATGGAAGCCCATTTTGATGTGTTGTGTATTGATGTGGTACAGCTGGAGTACTAGAACTGGAGTCTGCAGTGACCCAATCCGATTGACCAGGATGAAGCTTTTATTTCTGCGGGGTTTGGTTCTGGCCTTGTGCCGGTTTGTCTGGATCACATGTTCTACCAGCATTGCCTCCCAGTGCCCTGGTGAAGCGGTCCGTGGCTCGTCCCGTTGAGCCGTGTTACAGCAGTGTCGCGACCAAGCGAGTCTGCCAGCACCTCGGTTGAAATTCTGCTCGCTCTCTTGAGCCAATAAAAAAAGACAAATTTAGAAAATGAGCACCATTTATGTGAGGAAGGAGTCTGGAGCAAATCCCCTCTGATCTCACCCAGATGTGAACACGGAGGCCCATCGTCCTCCGCCGGAGATCTCACACGGGCGTGGGAGCAGTGCTTAAAGCATTTGTGTTCGTCTCTGGATTGTGCAGTATTTAATAAAGGACGTTCACACTGACGTGATCATGATCTATAACCTTGTTTTCTTTATATATTCCTTTTGACGCAGTTTTGTATTGATATGCTTTACCTTGTAGAACCTTTTTTTAAAAAAAAAAAGGCAAATTAAAGTGTGTGTGATAGAATCATGTGATACAGTTCATAGTTTGAGGGGAAAGGAGGGTTTCCTCCTAACACGCTCCTTGTCAGGTGAGTGAATTACAGATCCCCCAGTAGCCTCGTTGGCTCAAAGCTTTTCCCAGTGATCACCCTGAGCTGCGTTCTCTTCGTCCCCTAGAGCACCCGTGAGACGGTCGCCCCTCGGTGGGTAAGTGTGCCCTGCTGGTTTTGTTCCCTCTCCGTGTCTACAGGCTGAAGTGCTGTTCGTTTCTGCTGTTGTCCCGAGCTTGTGGTATCTTGGCGTCCAGGACTCTGTTTTTGTCATCAGATTCACTGGGAAGCCACACAATGGGTCCCAGTTTGCTGCAGTTAGCCTGTAGCTGTTGGTGATTTGTGTGCAATGCCTGCCTGTAGTGTTCCGCAGCGAGTGTGTGTTTTAGGGAAATGTATTAAAAATGCTGAGAACAGTGATCATGGCGTTCTGTTCCTGCTTACCGCTTCCTCTCTTTTCATCTCCCTGCAGTGTGTGTGTGTGTGTGTAAAGGCTTTTCTGGCTGCTACTGAATTTGAATTGTAATGAAATTGTGCTGTAATAAAAAGAATTTGCAAACCGCTTCAGAGCCGCCTGATATGATTCTTTGAACTGCCCCACCAAGCTGTTATTGTCTCCAAGCATTTCATTAAACAAACAGTTAATTTTCTTAACCGCACAGGAGCAAGTCCATGAGTGACATCGCCTTAGAGCCCGTCTGTCAGGAGTCCGACAGCAGCACGCCCTTTGACCCCTCGGGATCATGGCAGGGCTACCAGGACCAAGCCGAAGGCGTTCTGCCCTTGGCCGCTGGGGGTGTCGCACCTGCCACCAGGGCAAAGGACGGAGAGGCCAGGTGGCAAGATGTGAGTGGTTCATTACTGCCCCGATCAACTCCCCCCTCTCCCAGGGTAGAGGGCCTTACTGCTCTGAGCAGCTCTTCCTGCTCCACATAACCTGAACCCACTCTGGTAATTAACAAGACATTAATGAGCCTTCGGGGGGGGGGGGTTTGTTTAGACAGGGTGGCCACTAGCTAAGCTCCCGTAGGCCCAGTGTCCAGTTACAGTGTCCCAAAAATAGACACTGTGGGAGCAATATGGGCTGTAAAATCAGTGACTGGTTATCCTTTATGATATTTCATTTAAAATATTAGTGAAAATCGAACTTTTTTCTTTTTCTTTTTGGAAGCACAAAAAAGGTAAAAAAGAAAGTCTTCTCATGAAATAAACATTTTCTTGTATTCTATAGTTGTTGGCATCTCTTCATTTAATACCGTGTACCCTCCCCTTCTCCTGTAAGGCTTGTTGAGACTGGAGATGGTGAGGTAAGGGCTCTGGGACCATCTCCATGTGCAGTCTCTCCACCTGCCCAGGTCCTGCTTGTGGACCCCTCCTTTTCAGCTCATCCCATCCCAAAATGGCCATAGCAAAACCATGATTCTCTGATCAGTGAATCGTTTTTGTGTTCGCGCTTTGCATCACCGTCCTGCTGGAACAGCTGACCACAGCCCAGTTTGGACTGTGGCAGTCGAATTATAATATCTGTATCTGCTTGATGGAGTCCGTGGTGCAAACATTGTCCAGGGCATTTGGAAGATATGGCCCGATGTCACAGATCCGCAGCCTCATTTGACAGTGGGTATAACTGGGATAGCAGGCATAACACTCTTTTCTGCATGGCTATAGTGTCGATGCCAGTCTGACCTCTGGTGGTCTATTTTCAGGGTCATCTGTTCCTGAATGAAAAAAATGCTTTTACAGCCCATTGTGCTCATATTTACAAGAGTGTCGATGTTTTGAGGGCACAATAATTTTGGTCCACCAAATCATTGGATTATCTTTATTTTCAGCGTGTTTTCATGTCCTTTTCATTCACTCATTCCGTTAATTTTTCCCCCCAGCCTGTAACCTCCCCTCATTCACGTGTGTGTTTAGGACTTGGACAGGTGGAAGAGTCGCAGGCGGAGTGTGACCTCTGACCTTCACAGGAAAAACGAGGAGCGCGTGGGAGGCGCTGAGAGCAGGAGGCCCGCTCTGCCCGGAGGGCTGCAGGAGGAGAGGTGGCGCAAATGCACTCAAGCCCCTTTGTAGTAATGCTAACTGTTTATTACCTTGTGAATGTGCAGTAATGTAGTTGAAGTGCAGCTCTGCCATACTTTGGGGGGTGGG
Source organism: Brachyhypopomus occidentalis (assembly GCA_020368025.1). Taxonomy (NCBI): domain Eukaryota; kingdom Metazoa; phylum Chordata; class Actinopteri; order Gymnotiformes; family Hypopomidae; genus Brachyhypopomus; species Brachyhypopomus occidentalis. The sequence continues at coordinate 7,430,405 of JAGXOD010000247.1, read as the reverse complement.
GGAGGGGTGGTGATGCCTCTGTCGTTCTATTCCTATTCTGTCTCTCTTCTCCTTCCCAGTGAACGGGAGGGTGTGCTGGTGTTTGCCAGACCACAGCAGCGTCAGGGACCCTGTGCTGCCCAGGGCGTCTCCAGCAGAGCGGTGCACCCCTCACAGCCGCCCATCCCCAGAAGAGCCCCCCGCCTGGGCTCCCTGGCTTCAGATGACGCCTTTGCTCCTTCCGAGTTTTCCCCTCTGACCTCGAGCTGCCACACGCCCGGGTTGATGAGCATAATGCCAGAGGATGGAGCGTCGATCCCTGCCTCATGCCCTGAAAACGGAGCATGTTGTCTTACTAACGATACAGCCGGGCAGGATGGTCCTGCTGACCCAGCGCTGACCGAGCAGAGCGAAGGAGCTACAGCTGTGTTTCTCAGCACGCCGGGGGCCGCTGAGCCAGCCGAGACCTCGCCGACCAACCGGCAGCGTCCTGTGGCCTTCCCGCGTGCAAAGTCTCTGGAGGGCGTTCCCTCAGCGCGGGCCTACATCTCTGCCTCTCTGCCCAGAGGCTTCCGCCGCTCAGAGGGAGGCTCACGGCTGTCCACGGGGGTCACGCCAACACCATTCAGAGCCAAGACCTCCAAAGTTGCGTCTTTGCCCAGGTTCTACTCTGTGAGTATTTTCCACCTGGTGCATTTTGGGTGTGTGTGTGTGTTATGGTTCTTTATTGCAGCTCAGTGTCTATATGTCTTTGAGCAGCAGAGGATTTAGGTTCATGAGTGAACCAGCTGTGAAAATGGAGCTCTATGTGTGTGTCTGCGTGTGCATGGTGTCTGCGTGCGTGTGTGTGTGTGTGTACAGTGTTCTGTATGAAGTGTAGTGTTGCTCTTTGCCTGATCGTATTGCAGTCAGTGAATAATGGAACATGGCTGCTTTGCCAATTCATGCTCCTGGCACATAATGAAATCCAAGCCTCTGTCACGGAGCGCTCTTGCTCTCTCTCTCTCTCGCTCTCTCTCTCTCGTGTGAGGAAACTTGAATCATTACCTCTGGAAGAATATTTTACACCATCTACTGTAGGAGACTTTTATAACGTACACATTATTGAGTTTTGTTGATGGCAACGGAACCCAACTAATCAGCTAAAATATATTGGGCTGGATCCAGATTTACAAGCACATTTGAAATTCTGGACACTTGTACTGACCTGAGGTACAAAGTAAGAATTCTCTTTTTCACCTGCGGCCTAATAAAATGAGTATATAAGTATATGACGTGTTCACGGGCGTCGCCGTGTCCGTTCTATAACCCCCACAGCGTCGCCGTGTCCGTTCTATAACCCCCGCAGGCGGACGAATCCCACAGCGGTCTCTCCAAAAGCCAGCGAGAGCGACCTCGGCTCCCTGTATCCTTCACCAGCCCTGAGAGGGTCGCGACCCCTGCCTCCGAGGGTCACGCTCCCTCCGCTGTGCCACGTGCCAGCCAGAGGAGGAAGAAGATGGAGGAAGAGAAGGAGGGTGGGGAAGTGAGGGACTCCGCCCCTAACATTCACTCCTTCGTGACCGCTAGCGTGGTAGCCACTGGTCCCCAACCCACACCCTCCCCCCGGGCCCTAGAACGCAGCGGCAAGGACGAGGTGAGCAGGGGGTGGACGCCTTGGCGCATGCTTGATGGAAAAACAAATGGCCACGTGCCTTATTATAATTACCACAGTTAGACTGTAGTGTTGTAAGCATGGATTAAATGGTGGAGAGAGAGAGAGAGATCAGAGCCCCTCAGAATACAGGTGACATGATAGCCACGGGTGACCTTTCCTCCCTCCCTCTCTCTCTATCTCTCACTCTCTCTCTCTCTCTCTCTCCCTCCCTCACAGGTGGGTTACAGTGACATGCGAGTCAGTCTGCATCAGAAGCCCAGCAGTGGCAGGGACTTTGGCTTCCAGGCTGACTGGGACTTCACCGGCGCTCGTATCCGCTCTGTCCAGCCAGGTAACGCACAGCGGCCTCTAGTCGCTGCTAGGGAGGGCCTGCTTTAAGGGCCAGGTGTGCACTGACGGCACGGGCGAGTTTCGTTTCATCTCCCATGAGGTCAGTTGAATGCTCTGTTTATTTCCGTGCTAAAGGCTGCGCGCGAGGCTGCGTCTGTTGCTTGGTCTGTAATCGGTTGTTTTACTTCCGCTGGACAGTGTGAGTGTCTTGCTGATGTGTCTCGTGCGATAATGGCTCTAACTATAGCCGGGGTTCATCTCTGCTGATAACGTATGCTGATTGCACACTTGTGGTTTGGTTAGATGAGTGTGTAAGCCCAGAGTTGGGGTATGTTTGACTTGAGAAAGCCCTTCTCTACAGTTTTGCTGTCCCCTCTGTAAAAAGACCCTCATTACTTGATTAGTCGTGTCTGTTTGCGCTCGTGTGTGTGTGTGTGTTTCTGAGTACTCGAAGGGAGGACATGAATGATTGATGGCAAGCAGTGAAGGTGTTGCTTACTGTGCATCAGACTGATTAGCTGTACGTGCTGGCGGTGAGATGGTTCTGACCTGGTGCGGTCCGGCTGGCCTCAGGCAGGTGTGCCAGGTGTGCGGCTGGGCCGTCTGTGGTAGACCGCGGTGGAGTTAATATTAATCCGGCCATCTATTAATGATGTGCTCGTGTTTCTCAGCAGGCGGAGGGCGGTGCTAGTAGGACCAAGGTCATGGGTTGAGTTCCAAGAGAGGACACGTCATGACATGCTGCTAAATCCGGGAGTCGCTCCGGATAATCGCGTCTGCCAAGACCCCCCGAATGTTAATTCGATGTGTTAGAACCCAACTTGTTATCCTAGTGCATGCAGCCATTGACTACATTCTGGAACATTCTTGAACATTCCCTCAGCGCTGATGGCGCTGACAGCAGGCACAACTCATTGCCCATCCTTCCTGCCCTCTGACCCCCCCAGGTAGCCCGGCTCAGCTGTGCCACCTGCAGGCAGGCGATGAGATCGCATGCGTGGGCGGGCGGCGCGTGGCCGAGATGAGCTACGAGCAGTGGAAGGCGTGTATGGACGCGGCTCTGCGCGAGGGCAAGCTGCTGATGGATGTACGCCGTCACGGCCAAAATGGTGAGGTCACCGTGCCCCGCCCCCTCACTCCACTAATATCTACAGGTTCTACGCCTGAAACTCCACCCTCCCTCGAATACCTACAGTGAAGGTGGCATTCTTGTTGTATATTCCCTGCCTCCCCTCATATCACCATGGCAAAGGTTCCTCTGCTGAACGAACTTCTGTCCATTCTCTCCTCTTCGAGATCTTTCCCCATTTCCTCAGGTTCGCATTCACATTTAATACTCAGTCCGTGACTGTTCGATTAAAGGTGCAGTCTGCATTCCCAAAAACACAGTAGTTTATTGTACTGTTTATTATACAACGTAAGTGCATGGTACATGTGTTGCTCTTCTGTGTGTGTGTGTGTGTGGCATGTAAGTAATCAGACAGTGACAGCATTATGCTGTTCCAATATGCTGGATTTTGATGCAAGATTAAATTGCAGTGCATGTGCTTCAGTTCAAGGCTGTTTACATCTGTGTTTGGTGACCCACACAGAAACAAAAACTCTCAGTCCTGTATGTACCCAGCCCTGTCTGCACATAGTCCTGTCTGCACATAGTCCTGTATCTACCCAGCCCTGTACATGTATCTACCCAGCCCTGTCTGCACATAGTCCTGTATGTACCCAGCCCTGTCTGCTGCACATAGTCCTGTATGTACCCAGCCCTGTATGCACAGTCCTTCCATTTCAGATGTCTGTAGTTATATGCATAAATATAAGTATATGCAGGGGCTGGGGTTTCTATTCTTCCAGGAAGTCTACAACTTAATCTTAAGAGGATTTATATGAGAAATTATAGATACTATCTGTACGTCTTCACTGTTCCAGGATCAGTTATGATGGGCTGGTCTGTAAGACTGAGCAGAATAAGGGCGTTGCTCTGCAGCCTGAAGCTTGGGCTTTTATTATGTATATCAAGGCAGGAAACTGGTTTGTCGGTCTCTTCTGTCCACACCTTCATTCTTTTCCATTCCGTCATTACACAAATATGCATAAAATATTTGTTTGGTTTCTGTATTTCTAAAGCTAATTCTCTTGCCCAGTATATTTGGAATTGAAACGTTTCTGTAATTAGATCGCCATGTTCAGCCCTCCATTCTTTTCTATGAAACCGCGAGACGGCCAAGTCCTGCTAACGTCCCGCTCCCTCTTCCCTCTGCTCGGCGGACGGTCCCGTGCCCACAGGCTGGAGCAGCGCAGCCTCTTCCCTACCCTTCAAGAGCCGCAGGACCATCGATCTGACCAGCATGGACCCCGCGCTCGTTGCGGATGCCGGCGGCCCCGTCCTCCCCGGGGACGAGGAGGGAGGAGAGCGGGAAGGACGTCCTGCCAACGTGAGTGCCATGCTGAAACGAGACCCGCGGCGGGACGCCTTGAAGGTGTCTTGATTCAGTTAGCCTCGAGTGCAGGTTTCCTAAAACAAATGCCAGGATGTGTCTAGTCTGGAATGTTCCAGAAGTTTATAGTGTAAGTAACAGCAGAAGTCTACATAGAGGTACTATGTGAGGGGATGTATAGCTGAACGTCTGTGCCTGGTGAGTACGTAATGGAGATGTCCAGTGTCTTACCGCCAACTTCCTCCACAGGGTTTGTCAGAAAACGCGCAAAACGGCAGCTGCACTGATGGTCCAGTCACAACAGGAAACAAAGGTAACCACCATATTTGTACCTGTGCACTGCGTCAGATGAGAACAGATTTTAAAAAACTTTTGTACAAGGAAAACTCCAGCACGCGACTCTACACCCGGAATCCTGTTGACCTGTGTACTCTGACAGTAGACAAGGCTCCGTGTTGGAGAGCCTCCTCGTCAGTGTGTGTTGAGTTCTTGTTTGTCCATAAGGACACGTCACGCGTGCGGCAGGTTGAGACTAGGCTGGAAGACGCTGGCGAATTCGTTTAAATCGTGCCGTTTTGTCTGTGAATCGCAGGAACGGTGTGAGAGAGCACGAACTTTCGCCTTCGTGTTTCTAAATGTCTTTTTACTGTCACCCTCCTCTCTTTACCTGTGTAGAGTACGAACGTGTAATTATGCAAAATCGCATGAAGAGGTTAGAATTTTTCACGCAGAAAGGTAAACCGACTTCCGCTTCCTCCCGGCGTCAGTCGGCTGGTGCTGGGCGGGTTGGCGGTGCTTCCGGAGCTGTGTGTTGTGGGGGGTTTGTTGTGCTTTGGGCTCTGCTGCTGTGTCTCCTGCTTTGGTTTGTGTAACGCCCGCCTCTGATCCAGACAGAACTAGACGAAACAGAGTCGATGACATCCTTCTTGTTTGTTTGTTTTGGTCAGAAATGCTTTTAAATTAAAAGCATTTAAGATTTGACCGTCATGTATTCAGTTTGCATGAAGTTGTACCTTAGCGGAATGACATCAGATCACAAATGCAAAGTGAAATTAAGTAAAAGACCCAGTAAAATAATTCTAGGACAGGGTAAGCAGTAAAGTATTGATTTCTGAATTTTAAATTTTGGCAACTGCTGGATGTGGGGGGGTGGGGAGTACTGTTGGACCACAGATGTGGGTGTGGTCAGACAAGACGAGTGGTCACGCCTCGGTTCTCATGGCAACCATCCAGCGCACAGCGTGTTCCATGCAAGGGTCAACAGTAGGACGTTTGGAAATTTCTGAAGGAGGCTTAGAACTAGGGTGGTTACCATGTCTCTGCTGAGGGAGATGCCTTGGTGAAGATGCCTTGGTGAAGGCCTGCTGCCCCTCATGTTCTAGCAGGCCCAGGTATTGGTCCATTTAGTACTCTGCAGTTTTGAGGGGGGCGAGGGGGTTGGGTTGGAGAGGGGCGGGGCGAAGGATCATGATGGCGTCCTTGTACCTCCCCAGGTTCATCTGGGTGCGCCGTGGCCTCGTGGGTCTACCTCTGTGGTAAATACAGTGTGTGTGTGTGTGTGCTGTGGTGCTGTGGTACAGGCAGTGTGTGCTGTGATGATGACAGGACTGTGCTGTTAATGGTCTGATCATCTTGCCATAAAAACACGTGGAGAGCTTTTAATGTTCGTGTGAACTTACTCTGTGGAAATGAATGGATTCCTAATGGCTGTGCTTGGTGGTGTTGGCTGTGCAAGCTCACTGTGACTGTGAGTCATGGTTTCTGACCCCTCTTTCCTGCCCCCTCTCCCCCCCCCCACAGGAGGCTCAGAATCTGCCATATCCGATGTAAGTCAGTACTAACCATCCTCTCGTTGATTAATGATGCGTGTTATCTGATCAGTGAGTCCTCGTCACTCGGCGGTTCCCCCGTCATTAGTTGCAGGTTCCCTCCATCGGCACTTCAGCCTCCAGCTGGTCGTGGGACACAGAGGAGGAGAGGAAGAGACAGGAGAAATGGCAGATGGAGCAGGAGCGCCTCCTGCAGGTAGGGGGAGAAAAGTGCCGCCTTTGTAATGCCGTGTCTATCATGGGGAAGACACGGAGTACGTGGATTATATCCAACATTAGAAACGCCAGTTAAGATATGCATTAAAGCAAGCCAGCTAATTGGCTGGTGCTTCGTTATTTAATGCGCATTAATTGTTATAACTGAAACATAATTGTCCATGAAGAGGGAGGAAGCCTAAGCTTCTGTGTTTGTGTGTCGGGCAGCGTGGCCTTTAAACACGAAAGGAAATCAGCCGTGAACTGAGATTAGATCAGCCGTGAACTGAGATTAGATCAGCTGTGGCCTGGGACATGGCTCTTTGGGCTGGTTGTGACAGTGGGGCAGTGCTAATCATCAGTTAACCCTGTTAACTTGCTGTGGGATCTGCAGCTAACCAACTCAATTGTGTGTGTGTGTGTGTGTGTCAGGAGAAGTACAGGCGTGATCAGGAGAGGCTTGAGGAAGAATGGAGAAAGGCTCAGGAGGCAGCATCATCGCCAGAGGGTGGAGGCCCCGAGGTGGAGCCACCAGTATTACTCTACACCCCCTACACCCCTCCACCCATTTTGGCAACTATATGTGAACTACAATACAAGCAATTAATTAATTCCTTTTCCCCTCTCGTTGGCAGAGAATCTCTCTGTCCAATGGAAACACTACGCCTCACACGCCACCCCCTCTCTTCAGCCAATCGGATTCATCCACTTATGCTGACCAGGTGCTGCAAGGCGCAGAGGTGGGACCATTGCAGATCAGACATGTGATTAAGCAACCAGCAGCAGTCTGCCCGCCCATGGAGGAGTGTGATTCGCCCACCGAAACAAGCCAATGGTGAGCCAGGAGACCCTGTATTACGTCTGATGGTAGTTTGTGGTGGTAGTGTTGTTTTCCTGATGCTTGAGCATTTATGGTTGTCCTGCTCTCTAAATGTATCTGCATTGTATGCTTAAAGCTGCTGCTTTTGCAAGCTTTTTGCCTTTGCAATGCAATGCACAGGTAAGTCACCTGTGCATGATTGTGTCTGTGTGCCTGTGCGTGGTTGTGACCGTGTGCGTCTGCGCCACTGTGTCTGATTGTGTTTCCTGCCCATGTTGCTTCTCTGCTGTGTTTGTCCTCTGCTGCTGAGCTGTGCTTCAGGCCAAGTGAGTCCTATGGGTTTGCCAAGCACACAGCGCTGGACAGGTTAGTGTGCTCATGCCCTTGGCTGCACTGACATTGGTATGGGTAGGGCTAGTAGTTCCTTAATGTTACTACCAAATTGTATAAGACTCCATGAAGGTTTGAGTGTGTGTTTGTATTTTTAATTTAATCATCAAAGGCTCCCTGTCACCCCATTTGGTTTCGTGTTTTTTGACAGGAAGAAGTCCAAATCTACCCCTTCACTTGACGGCAGTCACAAGCAAGACACTACAGGTCTGGCTCTTAACTCTTTGTCATCCGTGTGCTTGACTGACTGCTTTAATTTTTGCTCCGCTCACTGACTCCCTTGTCATATGCCCCGCCCACTGACCGGCTACTGTGTGCCGCCTGCCTGCAGTGGCTGGTAAGAAGAAAGGGCGTCAGTCCCAGGCAGAGCAGGACCGCCTGCAGATCCTGGAGGAGATGAGGAAGAAGACTCCCCTCCACACAGACAGCAGCTGGATCCGACAGCAGAGCACCTGCGGCGTCTCCAAGGAGGCCGTCGGCGCGGCGCCCGTCACGAGGTCCGTCGTGTGACCTGCCTCTGACGCAGGCAGGCTTGTGATCTTCCCATGCAGCGCTGAAAGGCATAAGAATAAGAATGTGCTCCCAGCAGGCAATAGACTCACCAGAATGGTCCTACCCAGCCATTAACCCTCTTGCCTGCTCCCATGTGCCACCTAGACACGACTCTCTGGAGAAGCCCCCGCCCAGCAGCAGTGGCAATCGCCTGCCCTGCAACGTCTCCACCCGCTGCAGCCTGGGCAGCGCCACCCCCTACCGGGGTTACTCCACCCGCCGCAGCCTGGGGCCGGACGCCGCCATCTTCTCCACCTCTCTGAGGCAGAGGTCCGCCTCCACCTCGCCCACTCAGCCAATCGTGCCTGGCGCCGAGGACACGCCCCCCGGTTCACAGCAGAGAAGCAGGTACGGACCTCGGCAGGGGGTGACGCTCCTGCTTCTTCTTTGTTTTAAGGGTTTTGTAGGTGATCAACCCACATGCAGTGGCTGCAGTAAGGATCCCGACCACTTCCTGTGTCTTAAAACAACCCATCAGTGTGATGACCTCGTTAATAACAAATACTGCAGCAGTGAGTGGTGACTGTCTCTTACACAAGACCAGTCACCCAATCACGGTCTCTCTGTTACACCTCCTCGCTCTCGCGCCTGGCGCCCCCCGGGCAGCACTAACTGTGGAGTGTCCCGCAGGCTGGTGAGCGGAAGGCGCACGTGCTCGCGCTGCGGCAGGCCGCTGGCCAAGGGCGCCGCCCTGATCATCGACTCGCTGGACCTGTGCTTCCACGCGGGGTGCTTTAAGGTGAGGCTGGAGGTCACCGGACAACTGAGACCTCCGGGAGAAAAGCCCCCCCCCCCCGCCACATCAGAGGTTTCCCTCTGCGCTGGGCCGCGGTGCCGTGCTGGTAACTGGATGCAGGCGGCTCAGAGACGCAAGCAGTTTTCTCGACGTTCCTTGATCCGAAATTTGAATTTCTAAGCTGAAATGGATTTTTCTCTAAGTTCAAAAGACAAGATTGAAGTGAAAGATTGCTGCTGCTCACCGTTCAGGGCGACGCGAGGTTTGCTTCATCGCACTCCTGTCTGCCGTCGTCTCCCACGTTCTCCTGATTGGCAGTAGAGGAAGTGACACGTGTGGTGCTGATGGTATCTGCGCTTCGGCGTCTTTGCCCCGAGATGCTGCATGTGCTCCAGTTGCCTGCATCAGATCAATAACTCCCCCGTCCTCCAATCACAGCTTCTGCCTCCGCTGTTCCTGGGGAACTCTGCCAATCACAGATCAAGCCACCAATCACCAGTCTCAGGGCACTTTCAGAATCTGGTGTTTTTTCTCTTTCAAACCATCAGACATCACATCTCCACATGGGCCATGGTGGTGGGTCTGTTTCACCTGATCTCGGATCTGCTGGATGGGTTTTGTAATCATTGCTGGATGGGTTTTGTAATCATTTAACTCTTCTTATCTCCTGATCCTGGATCAGTGTCTTCTTTTATCTCCTTTTATATGGGTTCAAGGGGAACAAAAATCATTGAAAGCTAGTCTGCTCTGTTGATCAACAGGCCTTTCTGTTGAGATGTATTAATCCTCTAGGGTTCAGGTGTGTACTGTGTTGGAAATCACATCCATTACTAACGTCATAATACTTGCTCTCTTTTAATTGCTAAAGTATTGCAGCATGTTTGTTTTTCACACTGCTGCTGACATGTATAAACTCTTGAGGGTTAACGGGACCCGCAAGCTTTGCGTTGGGGTTCCTCCGCCGTTCTCCCATCATGCCGTGCTCTCTCACGCCCCCAGTGCGTCAGCTGCAAGTGTGACCTCAGCGGGGACCCCGAGGCCGGAGCTCAGGTGCGGGTGCGGCGCAGACAGCTCTTCTGCGACGGCTGCTACGGCAGACTCCGAGGTGAGCGTGCCCCTCCCCCACTTCCCCCCAGGCTAATCCCCTCAGCCAGTGGTAATCGTTAGCTGGAACATTCGGCATCTCCCACTGAACACCGGCTGCCATGGAGCAGGTGACGTGTCAGCACGGCAGGACTTCATCTCATAGTGGTCTCTCCTCCTCTCAGTGCGGCACAGTCTCCCCAAGTGAGCAGGACGCTGGTCGCGGGGAAGACGTCCATGGGGGCGCGTCCGACATGGCGGCTGTGAGCGCAACCTGATCGCGACCCTCATGACCACCGGCTGCCTCACGACAGTCTTGGGCCTTCCGTTAGATACGCCCCACGTTCATGGAGAGAATCCATGAGAGAATCTTAAGTGAAGCTAGAATGTGCATGTTTGCTTTTTTGTTATTTTTTTTTTATTTCTTTTGCATAAAGAATTTAATCATTCTGTTTGCTGAGCTGACATCCAGTGTCTACCTATGTATGCAGTAATGGTCAGGATATGCCCTTGTCCTGGCAATGGGTGAAGTGGGTTGTTGTGGATGGCATTGATGTGATGTTACCAACAGCTGATGTCTTGGTGTTTTATGTTATAATTATATAGACATGTTCACAGATCCTTGTGCCTTACAGCTTGACGGGAGGTACCTTTTTTTGATCGGGTTGGATTTTCCCCACTCACGGATTCAATTTTATATATTATGTGTGCAATTGATATTTAAAAACACAATCCAAGCACTTTTTCTTGGTCTTAATTTGCACAAAGTTTAATTTTGGGAGCAATTTTGTGTGGTTTCTGTTGGTTTTGAGGAGAAATAGCAGTGTATCTTTATTGCCTACTGTTTGTAAATAAAAGTATCTAACAAGCATTTTATTTTAAGGGTTGTACAAATGTCCTAATTTTAAAGATTAAATGTCACCTGATATCCTCTAGATGGCGATGTAGGGTCTTTTTCTCTGGCGCTCTTCGATCAGGTTTGGCGTATTGACCGTATATATACAGTCTGGTTTGGACGCAGATTGGAGCCACTCGATTCTTGAGCTTGTGTGCCGTGCAGATTTATAACCTACATAGGAGTCAAATGTGAAGACCGTGACCAGTTTAATTAATTACTCAAAAGATTACAAAACCTTGGTCGGGGTTCAGATTTAAGGGCCGGTGACTCTGCTTTTTATCAACTTTTATTGTATTTACCCTTTACAATAATTAATTACTATTCCGACCCAAACGGTACATGCTCAATCTTGGATATCCATCCGCTATAAATCTTTACCTGGTTCCGTACAGCGGACTGGCCAACGCACCCCTGCGTGTGTGTAGTGACACTAGGCACTTGACGACATTTATCTGCATCTTCACTTTCCAATCTGGTTTTTGTCACGGTTGCCCGTAACCCAGTGCTGTTCTTGTATCAGTTTTCTCGTCTTCAGTTCCTGTCCTAAAAAGGAACAAGGGAACTACACGGGATTTGAACTGGACTCATTTCTCCTTATTTGTCGAGTTCAGTTCAGAGTGAGCTACTTGTGGATAGGTTATTTACTACTAGGCGAGAAAGATAAACTGCGATTAAATGAACGCTCGTCTTCCCTCAGTCTTGAGCTCCCCGCTCTCGCGCAGCACACCTCGCGCGGTTCCTAGAATTTAAAGGCTGCCATCACGCGGCATTTTAAACATTCCTTCTGCTCATTGGCCCGCGATATGTTGCAGGTCGTGGCAGAGGCCTTTCAAGTATGTTCCCGCGGCTCGAATGAGTAAGGTAAGGCGGAGGTATTGTAAATCATTAGTTGCAGCGACCCACGGCCGCTACATGCCAGTAATCGTCTGGCCACGCAACAGCATAAACCACGCTACTTGTCCACTATACGCCTCGAGCTCATTAGCTAAATAGTAGGCTATTTATCATCGTCTGATTATTTTTTGTTCTCCGAGACCCTTGGCATCAACAGGCTTTGAGTGATCACGCTGTCTTTTACTAATTTATGGATTTATCACTATAATCTGATTCGTCACGTTATATCCGACAGGCCAGGCTCAGCAGATCTCAAATCGGGAACAACACTGTCCAAATTTGAAGTAATCCAGCAATTGAATTTCGTTTATGGCGGAGTGGAGAACATGACGCATGAGCTGGAAAGGCGGATTTAATCAAGACGGACTTTAACGTATATTCGTCGGCGCCATCCGCAGTTTCCCCCATCATTGCCGAGTGTCTGCAACTTCAGCTTTAATACCCGTTTCATTCTATCCGTCATCGAGACCTTTGCGTTGGCATTTAGACAAATCTCTCATTTACGGTGCTTTCCATTTTAACGTTAGAGTTTTTTTTTAATCTCGCGGAAATTAGGGCCATATGCCAGTTTTGCTTCCGCCTGGGAATGCAACCCACCATCTTTAAGGTCATTTTCATTTGTTTACCCTATTCTCTAGCATTCATAGCAGGAATCCAGGCCATTCCATCGAGTCTCTCAAGCACCCAGAGGGATCGTAGTTGTAGGACTTTGATCGACGAAGTCCTCCGTGGCTGCGCTTTCAGCTTGGGAAAACGGAGACGATGAGAAAACGCGGATCTCCCAAGGGAACTGTAGAGCCTGTACACGCAAACTGCTGTTTCTGAAACGGCTTTCAGAAATGATTTGTCTAGAGGTCTCTAGACGGGAGTCATAGGTTCACCCGGATGAGTGAGAGGGCTGCAGTGTGAATGAAATGTGGAAACTTATTGTCGCGCTGAAGAGTCCAGCACCCTCTCCACAAAACTACTAAAAATATGCGAATTCTAATTGCGTAAACTACAAGCAGGCTAAATCGTCAAAACATATCCAGGTGCACATTACTGTATTCCTTTAATTTGAAGTAATTTTGATAAATGTAAAAGACCCGCAAAAGAAATGTTTTACTAACATGAAGTGAAATCAAACATGAAAAACATATTAATGTGCATGATAAAACACATTGGAGAGCATAGGCCTATACTGGTCCATATTCATTCACATCTACAATTTGAATGTACCTTTCTGAGAATATTTTAGATCAGTATTCTTTTCTGAAGGCCTGCTTGTGTATAATGCCACACATGTTTTTAAGTCGTGTTGATTATAGGGAGGATAAGGCAATCATTTCCAAGCTTTATCTCCACTGTCACACAAAACTGGTGTCCTGGAAACAGAGGACACAAGACCCCAATAATATCCAGCATTTCTCAGCACCTACTCCCACTGCTTTCTCATCTAAAGACAGCTTTGACAGGCCTTCATCAGGACAATCGCTCATTGGCCGTCTTATCTGGTGTGTGTGTGTATGTGAGAAAGTGTGTATTTATCTTTTGGGTCACTGTGCACTTATTCTCTCAACAGGTGGTTCATTACATCCAAAAAGGAGAGCATCATCTCCCTCTCTCTCTGACACACATACTCACTCACTCGCTCTCTCTCACTCTCTCCCCCATTTTCCTGTATAAAGCTTTTATACTGTTAACCTTGAAAGCATCTAAGCTTTGAATGTTCAGCTCTTGATATGCAGATCAGGAAAGCAAAATGTCAAGGAGGATGTTCTCGGGAAATTTAGTTAAATGCATGGTGGTATTTTTTTTGATTGTCATGCTTTTATTCAAGTTGATAAATGCTCATATCCATAGCTCAGATTGAGTCGTCTGCATTAACGTTGGCCTGAAATGGTTTCGGGATGACCAGAGGTCACTCCATCAGGGGAAGGAAGGCAGCCATAGGATCAGGCCCGAAATGCGACACGTCCGGCTGAAGTGATTCATCGGTGGGAGGAGCGACTTCTGGACGCCTCGGGTCAGAACTTTCACTGACCAGCGGGGAGGGAGAGAGAGAGAGAGAGTGAGAGGAAGAGCATAAGAAGACAGAGGGAGGGATGTGTGAAGGAAAAGGATGAAGGGAGTGTTTAGTTAAAGGCCAGTTTCTAATGCCAAAACACTCTTATAGCAGTTAGATTTTAGACATTTTGACTCCGCCCTCTGCAAACGGTCTCTCTGTCTCTCCATTCCTCACCTAAGAAGTCCTGCAGTAATCCATCCTTCGCAAGCATAAACAGCTTTTTCTTGGATTTCATCTGTCCTCCTCATCCTGAATGATGGTAGAGGCAAAAGTTTACTGCAGCCATTTATAGAGCCCATAGGTCCATTTATATCGTAACGGTCTCATCAGCAACCCCTCCAAATAAGAAATGTTTTATTGTTTAAGAACATTCTACTGAGTGAATATTGCTGATATTACTATTTAGACTCCGGACTGTATAAGCCTGTTCTCAGCGCTCTGGGTTCTTTGCCTGTTGCAGATACATGGATTAAGTTGACTGTAAATGAAAAGCTTGTGAACTGCATCTGTTTGAGTCCACTCTAAAAATCGATCAAACGTCTGCACTAAAAGTCAGGTTCATGACTCACACTCTTCTCGAGCTACTTGAATAACTGTTCCTGTCTGCCTCTCTGACCTAAAATCAGAGTCTGTATCCACGAGTCTTTCATGTTTTGGAATGGGCTGGTGGCTTTTGTGAGATGTTGTGGACGGTTTACTTGACCGCTTGTCTTTCGTTTTCTCAGAAGTCTTTCGTTTGGAAACCTTCTTACTATAATGTATTTGTTGGGTGGCACTGGATCACCGGCATGTGTGCGTAAGTTGTTGACAGAATGTGTTTTTGTTTTTTTTCCTCCGAGCATTCCGAGTGCTCTGCCATTTTCGAAAATGCTGCACTTGCTCAGTGACTCATTGTCTTCGTGTTGACATAGTTCTGGCTCAGAGTCGCTGATGTTCGGAGCCAGATTATTGCTGTGACACGTCTTCTCTCATCTTGCATTCACACAGCAGCCTGTCCAATTTCATCAAAGGAGTGTGTGTGTGTATGAGAGAGAGAGAGAGAGAGAGAGAGTGCGTAAGCATGTGTGTGATGTGACTAATTTTCTGCTTTCTCAGAGCAAGAGTGGCACACACTGTGAGGCCTTTGTGTGGTACCAGGCAGCCGCGCCATATTCCTGCTCTGCTGTCACTAATGGCTCATTTCTTGCTCTTTCTCTCATCTCGGGATAACAGTACGGTGCCTTATTCACAATTCCCTTCTATTCATAGAGTGGCAGAGACAGGCAGCCAGAGGAAGACGGGTCTAATGAGGGATTGCCCGGTTTTTTAAATGGAGGGGCAATCATATCGGCCTGGGTCAGGAGGCTGGTGAAGCTTGGCTGTGGCCTTCATTACAGATGGGGAGGAATAAAGGGAGGAGGACAGAAGAAGGGACAGAGTGATGGAGTAAGAGAGTGACAGGTAGATAGTGAGAGATAAATGGAGTGAGGTATTGAGAGTGAGAGAGTGACAATGAGAGCGTGATGGAGTGAGAGAGTGACAGATAGTGAGAGATAAATGGAGTGAGGTATTGAGAGTGAGAGAGTGACAATGAGAGCGTGATGGAGTGAGAGAGTGACAGATAGATAGTGAGAGATAAATGGAGTGAGGTAGTGAGAGTGAGATATTGACAGTGAGAGCGTGATGGAGTGAGAGAGTGAGGCAGAGCAAGCTCACAAGCGTGCTCCTTTGCTCACCCACAAATATGCCATAATATTCCAGCTATGCAGCAAAGGCAGGACCTAATACCCCCAGATCAGACAAACAGGAAAAGCAGCTTCTCATGGTTTTGGGAAGTTCACCAGAGGGTTTTCCAGCATAACACACACTTGGCGTCACTCCTCAGGCCTGTTGGCCAGCAGCCCGGAAGATCCTTTGGTAACTCAAATTCCAATTTCAGCCAGTCGGAACGCACTTCATGGGCTTTGTGGGAATATAGCGTTTTGCTGAAATGAACGTAAACAGTCTTTGTGTGCGAGCAGATGGGTCTGGTGACTTTTGGGCCCAGTGGTTTTGCATATCTTGCGTGGCTTTAAGTAAACATGGATCATGTCCATTCCTCACAGCAGCAAACCTGGAAGTAATGTCTTGTTTTTGTCCTCCAGGACACTTAATTAAAAAAAAAAAACTCAAATTGGGCTCTCAACCAGTCACCACAGCGTGGCCTCCGTGTTTAGACTTGCGTGTGCACATTCTTTCTCCGGGAGTTGTTTTTGCGAGCGAAGGCAGAACAGCATCCATGGATCCTGCAGAAGTACTCGCCGCAAGTCTGGGCTCAGTGTTGGCGCAGTCCAGAGTGGAGCTGGGGGAGGGGACCTGAGGTCAGTATCCCACCCACTGCAACCTCTTAGGTGGTCGCCATGGAAATGGCAGTGGCGACAAGGCAGTCGACGCGGGAGGGATGAAAAGGTGTTTCGATGAGTCACAGGAGTGTGTGTGTGTGTAATTACTCGAAGATGCTCCATTTTTTATCGACCCTTCCACTAAGATTAGGTCATGGCTTCCTTTGACAACCGAGGGGCAGGCTTTGCTTTTAAGAGGCAGCGGTGATCATGCAGTAACAAACGTAGCCACTGAAAGGAAGAACACTTTTGCCCTCATCAAATCTGGCAGTTCCTCTATTTTCCATTCACTGTCTCTGACTTGTTTACTGCATGCTGCAGTCTAATGTCCACCACAGAGGAATTAGCCGAGTTCGATTTCATTAGTTTGTCTGTTCTGAATGCTGGTGAAGGCTAATGTAATTCCTCTCCCAGTGTCTCTCCAGTTGCCACATCTCCTGAAGTACTCTTTCTGACCTCTGATATGAGCTTGGAAAACTAAGCCCAGGCCATTATTTACCAAACATTTCAGAGTTAATCTGGAATCATCCACCCTGACACACAACATTCATTCATGTAATTGCATTGAATAAAATGGAAAGAGGCAAAAACTGATTTTACATCAGCATTGTCACTTTGTGAACAGTGTTGGTCCTGATTGTACAAGCGTCTGTATGGCGTCATTTCATTTTTACATTAGCTCTTTAATCTTTTATTTTTTTGACACACATTTTTAATGACACATGCTAAAGTCTTAATTAACCAACATTTATTCACCTTTGTATGCTCAGTTGAACTCTGACCTGTGCATTAAGGCTCTTTCAAGATTAAGATCTTGACATGGTTTAGAAAAGGTTTTTCAAGAGAGAAGCAGCGTTAAGAGGAGAATTTAATTATCTACAGCTTTGCCGTGCTGTCCAGCTTTCCATGCACAGAGGCTGATTCCTGGAAATTATAATGTTGTTTGAAACGATTGTCTTAATATCGACAAGCTCACAATATTTGTTTTAATGTCCTGCAGCTCTCTGATTTGTCTGCTAATAAGTTGAATCAGGTGCAGAGAAATCATCAGACTTCATCAGTGCTTCCTGGAGCCCAGTCCAGCAGCCCAGTCCAGCAGCCCAGTCCAGCAGCCCAGTCCAGCAGCTCAGTCCAGCAGCCCAGTCCAGCAGCCCAGTCCAGCAGCTCTGTCCAGCAGCCCAGTCCAGCAGCCCAGTCCAGCAGCCCAATCCAGGACACCCCTACCCTGCTGTGTGCCCAGAAATCTGTGCCCCACATTACTCATGAGTCATCATTCTCTTCTGGCAGATGGCGCGTCCTCTTTCGCGCCTTTCCCTGCCTGTCTGACCCCCATGTCTCTATGTCCCCCGAGATGGGCCCCGGCCTGACGAAGGCGTGAGGGAGGAAGTGTATGGGGTTTGGCACTTTCCTGTCCTCGTCGCGGCAACGGCCATGGCTGATAGTGCCAAGTGGAAGCCATCAGACCAGGCCCTCAGTGGGCCACTGTCTGACACTCGCGCGACAGGTCACAATACAGTTGGAATGAAAGGAAATTCCTGCTTTATGGGAGATTGTGGAAGAGTGACCAAGTATTTTCTTTTCTAGCATCACAAAACATTTGTATATCACAAAAAGGTGTTTCATCTGACTGAAACCTGGAAAATTGTTTGTTGGCCATTTGTGTTTTAATTCTTATTATGTTCTCTTTTATGAGAGAGAGAGACAGAAAGAGAGAGAGAGACAGAAAGAGCGAGAGAGAGAGAGAATGTGAGTGAATGAACGAGAGAGATTCTAGCTCAGATTACACTTGGTTGCCTTAGAAACTCCGTCAACGGAGCAACACACGGATCAGTGTGCGAGTTCCATTCCTGTCAGACAAACCATTAGAACCCTGCCACCCTCTCACTGTTAGCAATCGCGCCAAGCTATGCGCTAACTGAAAAGGTGATGAATATTAATGGAATGCTCTGACTCTATCCTGTTCCACATCACAGCTCGCATTAGACCGCTGTATGCAAACCCACGGTGGCTCAAATGCAGATGAAAGAGCAGCCAGTTATCAGACAGCAGCAAAACAGGAAGAGGAAAGGAAGGCGTGACCTGCAGCGCAAACACACACACACACACACACACACACACACCTTTTGCATTTATATTGCATATTTTCAGGTAGGTTTAAAATATGCATTTGCTTTGTCGCTGCTGTGCACACGATGAGTAAAAATGTAAACATGTGCTATTTAAAAAATGAACTTAACAAGGCTAAAAAGAACACTGGTAATGCCTTAGGAGTAAAAGCAGAATGCCGTTTGCGTTCTCCTCCGCGTCTCTTTGGTTTGTAGAGGTAGATCATATTAACTGGACGGCACAGGCGACTAGACTCTGCTGTTTTGGCACCGCATCTGCTTCCAGGAGCCAGAGGGACGTCTCAGCTGTGAGACGCTTTTGCCCCGAGACACATGCTCCTTCTCACGCACACATCTACCCACTGGCCAGAGGGGTTACACCCCCAGACCCCTAAGACCTAAACCCAGATGTGCCATGTCTGACATGCCTACTGTTCTGTAAAGGAAGGCTTGGTCCATTATGAAGATTAAAAATAAGTCGCATATAGGCATAAGTATTGTGTGAGTAGTGTGAACGTCGTTGTTTTAAGGCACTGGTGGTGTTTAAATATGGCCAATCAATCAACCAATTACAGATTGGTATAAATGTAGCAATGCATGTTTGTCAGAGGATGTAGTTCCTCCGCGGAATATCTGTATATGGCCTGATAATATAGGTAAGTGTATGTCAAAAACCTGCAGACACGTGGATGTGAGTGCTGTCATGTCGGTAACACTAGCTGTCTGTGTGCTCCAGGAATAACCGAGGCTGGCTTTTCTCAGCAGTCCGTGATCACATCAGGACTTGAGAGGGCGGGCCAAGGCTCATGCTCGCTATCTTACGCAAAAATTAGATTTGGGCTCGCAAACAAACAGGTCCTCGCGCGCGAGATGGGCTGCGCGGGGGCGGCGGACAAAAGCGTCCCTCAAGCCTCTAATGAACGGCCGTATCGGTCGATCAGAGGGTCGCGTGGCCTGGCTCGGCGAGAAGCACTTCGCTACTGCCGCTGCCTGTCCGACGAGGCGTGTCATCGCCTGAGAAATCGGAGGACGTTTATTGCGGACGGGTTTCCGGCTGGAAGCCGAGGGTCGCTCCGAGCTGACGGGGCGTCTGCGTAATGTCTGCTGCTGTCAGGAGAGCAAAGCTTGATGACACTGTCCAGATGCAGGAGCTTCGCAGCACCCGCTCAGTGAGGGCAGCAGCTAATGGCTCTCATGCGCTTTGTAGTGTCTTATATGGAAGCCATTTCTGTCTCAGGCCCAGGCTCACAGGCAAAGGCGGTCAACAGCTGCAGACACACCCATGCTGTGATACCTTGCGGCCACTAGGGGCAATGTGGGTCTCTTCTTGCATTCACAAGGGGTAGTGTGTCTTCGAGTGTTGATTCCGGCTAATCCTCAAGTGTTAATGAAAAATGTCCCAGTGGAAATCTTTTCATGGAATGACATTTAAGCCAAAGGTCATGCTTTGTATAGGCTTAAAACCAAAATATATCTGATGTTTACTTACGGTTTGATGCGCTAGATCATGTGTGTGTGTGTGTGTGCATGCTTTTTGGACTCCATAAATTATGTATTTTGTATTACCATGTACTTATTTATTTGGCTCATGGGTCAGCAATCCATCTTTCCAGTTCTTCGCCTTTGATCCCAAAATAAGTCTGCAAATGTCAATGCTGTGCGCATAAGCCGTGTGTACGTGTGGTGTGTTAACGCCGTGAAGGTTTCCTGCACCTAGGTCTGCATTTCCTGGTGATGTGGGAGATGATAAGTAAAAACTCTGTTTGCCCAAGATCCTTCCTGTGTGATGTTGCGAGTGTGCGCTCACACACACATGCTGCTACAGAATGTGTGCAATACGCCGTGTATGCATGTCCATGCGTATGAGGAGATGTGCTAGCGTGTGCTAGTAATAAGCGCTGTGTGTGTGTGCGTATGTTTGATTTTTGAGCATGCAGGGCAGTGTGCATATGTGGGGTATCGATTTCCACCATGTGCGTGTGTGTGTGTGTGTGTGTGTGTGTGTTTGTGCGTGCGTACACGGGTCTGACATCCATCCTCACCTCAGAGATGGCGGAGTCCCAGTGCCTCCTGGCTCCATCGTCTTCTCCTGTGCTTCTCCCTGCTCGACTGGAGCCCTCTCCACTCCAAAGGGACTCGGTGTCGGGGCGTGTCGGGGTCCAGGATGCTGGGGAGTGTGAGTCTGCACCCAGGCTTTTGTTCCCCATCACTGGCTCATGCCGGCAGCCTTTAGCGCCCTCGGAGCGAACAGCGTGAGTCACACTGGACCGCCGCGGTGCGGAAGCCCGGCGCGGCAGCGAGAACGGCAAGAGGGAGGGCCAGCTCGACATTTACCCAACAACAGCGACTCACAGCTGGGGGCTGGGGCAGTAGGGATTGGACTGTGATGCTATCCTATTAACACTGGTCCAGGAACAGCTTTCTGCGAAAGCATTTACATTCATTTTTGCTAGCGCAAGATTAAAAGTGGTCTTGGATCAGTGTAGAAGGCTTACAGCCTGATTCAGTAACCGCAGGAGGTGGGAGAGGAATGGGAATGTGTTACCCCTTGGGGCTGTTCTTGGATCAGTGTTTTGCCCACACCATAACATTGTGCACAGTAAGAGAAGCCCTGACACTGGTCTCAGATAAGCAGTTGCAAGGCTCCTGTCATCACTGCAGGGAGAAAGTGTGCGAGGAATTTTTATTGATCTCCTGGGGAAGGAGGAAATGGAATAGGTTTATCTGACATATGCTTTTCCATGATGAGCTCGATCCTGTGTAGATCGGGGTGATATTAAAAAAAGTAATTTTGCGGCTTTTCTTCTGAGGGCGTGGTGTAGTCTGGCTTCAGTCTACCTCATCCGAACTGTCTGGAATGAAAGGTGGCTCACAGGTCAGCCATGGCGATGGCAAGGCTACCTGCCAACACTGCTGGATAAACATAAAACAATGACTGTGGGATCCAGTCAGGATCCAGTAGGACCATGTAAATGCCTTCACGCTAACCTTCCCTGTTAGTGTCTTTGCAAGCCAAGATTGTTTTCAAAAACATATTTGCTTAATAGATGTTGAATTTGTGTGCTGTATGAATCATATCTAGCCACTCCTTGGAACGGTACCTCAGACTTCAATGGCGTTTATGAGAGGCACTCGCACGCGGCGGATAAAGCGCTCCAGCGCTCCAGCGCAGCGGTGCTCTCCGTTTAGTGACTTTGGCACGGCCTCGTTGCTGTTTGAACACAGCTCGCTATTTTCAGCGCTGACTGTTCTGGACTTTGTTCTCTTCGTAGGGGTTACGGCTGTTTACGTATAGTAGGGGAGTTGCATGTTCTGCTCAGACGGGCAGAAGGCAATGAAAGCGTGTGGGTTTGCCCTGACCGCTAAACGTAGTGGAGGTACCACGCTGTTTATACGGCACCACATGATTGTATTTATACGTGTCTGACCGCATGTCTCTTGTGTATTTGTGTGCCTGCGTGAGATTCTGTGCGTGTGTGAGATTCTTCTCACGTGAGTGTAACGTGCGTGAGAGAGAGGAACTGGCCTTAGGCCTCTTGTTGACCCTCAGCCATGCACATGTCTGCACTATGTGCCCTTACAGGAAGCCCCCCCCCCAAACATGAATCCTCTCCTCCGTGACTCTGAGACTCAGCTGCTGTGTCCCGGTGCTGTTTCGTGACCAGTGCTCTTTTCAGCATGCTCTAAACATTCTCCCCTCGCCCCCTTAGGTCTGCACTGATTCCTGATCAGTTCTTTTGTTTAGATAACGAATCTAGTCTGCTTTTTACGACTCACTGGAACTACTCTGAGGGATCACCCACTGAAAGCAGACCGAACTACGAACCACCATTACAGAACAACTGAGGTTGACAGCATTTGTAGAGCAAAGAAGGTATGTGTAGTTAAAGACAGATGAAGAACTCTTCCAGAAAATATAAATATCACAGAGAATTCGGGTGAATACATCTGAGGTCACCTGAAATACTTTGTTTGTAGTAGAAACAAGGAAAGGGGTGGTGGAGAAGACTGACCCTAAATCAGCTTCTTGCGGATGGAAATTAACTCAGAGCTTTTAAAGCACTTTCGACCCCTGTGTTAAGGACAAAATCACTTTAAGAGATAAAGAATCCTATTGGCTTTCATACTTCTTTATGCTTGTTGCTTAAGGATCATCGCTTTCGCAAACACATTCCAATAGGTAGTCATACTGTTGTCATGGAGATGACATCCATGCTACTCTCCACGTCCAGAGCCGGATTCTTAGAACACCACATGATTGTGTTGTGAAAAAGAAAATTCCATAAAAACACAGAGCTGTTTGGGAAAGGGGGATTGGCGGGGTTTATACTTGGCAACCCAAGCGTGCGGTATTTACATCACCATACGGCCCTGGTTAGGGCCCCAGGGCAGCTGCTCACGCAGACGTCCGGCGCACGTGGCAGGTGGTGCGATCGCATCGACTCAGAGTCATGGAGCCCATCAGGCCATCGTCTCGTGTGTTTTTATAATTTCCACAAACAGCAAAGTGTATTTGCATCTTCTTTAATGACTCATCAGTGCACTCAGCACCCCCCCCCCCATTTACTGTTCCTCTTACAAATATTATGTGCAAATATTTGTGATCAGGCAGCCTTCTGCTTTTTCAGTAAAACGATACCTGCCCCCAGCCCTTTTTTTTGCATTGTTTTTTTTTTGTGATAACCTTTCTTGACATCACATGCGCCTAGATGCAATCTTACATGTAGATGCAGGTGGAGTGATGGATTGTGGAATATAGCCTGTAGAGTTTTATGCACTGGTCACATCGGTCATTTCAGTCACACCAATCTACCAGATTAAAATTCTAGATTAAATATTAAAATGACTGATTATGTATTAAAATGAGTTCCTGTGCCTGATTCTTTTGTACTCTCACTGCTTTAATGACAGCAGTTTTATTTAAATATTCATGTGCATACTATTCATTATTTGAATATACTTTTAATAACATTGTCAGGCACAATTTCATGATCCTGAAGTGAGTCACTCTGTGGGCAGTGTGGTTCCATTTCTGTTACCCTTTCAGTATCAAAACATCGTAGCCGTTACATTCTGTTTGTTACATTCTGTTTGTGTGTGTTGCAACGCAAGATGGGCAACTCGACTCCTTTGTGTTTCCTGATGCCAAAACTCATTTTCATACTTTTCTAAAAAACTTATGGAGACTTTCCTAAATGTACTGTATATTCATACAAACGACTGTGTCCTAAAGAGGTGTGAAAGAGACTCCCTGTGAGCACAGCCATGTGTGTGTGTGTGTGTGTGTGTGTGTCTGTCTGGTTTTAAAGAGGAAGACCAGTGGAACTCAATGAATCACATTCAAAACAAGAGAGAGACTGACAGCCAAAGTCCGAAGCCTCACTTCCCTGTCTGTAAATAAACTGCTGCTTTGTTCTTGTCCGTGACTCCAAATCCTTCATGTACAGAATTCTGAAGTTGGAAGAGAGGGAGGACAGTTAGGCCTGGGCATGTCTGAGGTCTGCTGTCACTTCAGCACAGTGTGTGTGTGTGTGTGAGTGTGTGTGTGTGTGTGTGTGTGTGTGTGTGTGTGTGTGTGTGTGTGTGTGTGTGTGTGTGTGTGTGTGTGTGTGTGTGAGAAACATTCCTTTAGTGCTCTCTGGGCAGAACTTTAAAGTCTTTCCAAATAGCTGCAGTGCTTTGTGGTGTGGAGGACAAGGGTGTAGCCAACAACCCATGAGCTACACAATAAACTCTCAGAAAGAAGGAGGACACAAAGACGCCTTACTTATACAGTCAGGAGTCAGTTTTATTTTATTTTTCATTTTGTGTGTGTGTGTGTGTGTGTACTTAGAGCAAAACTCATGATAGCTTGTGACTGAGGAGGGTTGAGTTCAGTCACCGAGTTCAAGAGTTAAGCACTACGACAAAATAACAAATCCACCAGAATCTGCCAACTCAGCACCATTAGGCCTTTGGAAGAAGGACTGGTTGAAAGTGTGAGGCAATCTCAAAACACACTGCACGCGCAGTGCAGCTCCAGTGTCTTGTGCTTACGATGTCCCTCTTGTCCCGTGTGCTCGGACCATAATGCACTACCTCTCTGTTATTTCTTTCACGTTTGAATTTTAATGCTATGTAAATCAGTGGTATCCATGCGCACACCCACACCAGTCCACGTTCAAATGACGGGCTTTTTTTTTTTTTTTTTTGGGAGGGTTGGTCATGTGTTCATCTATTTCGTTTCGATTGAGCTTGACTACCAGAGCGAGAGAGACAGACACGCACACACAGGCAGTTCCTGTGCTATTGACACTCTACAGGCAGTCTTGGCTTTGCTGTTCATGCACAGTCTGAACATAACACATGATTATTATGACAGTCCTGTAGATAGTGATGTGCTGGGGAGAACTGTCTGTTCTGTTCTATATTTATACACACCCTGAGATTTACTGTTACCATGGTTATTCATTTAACCAGATTGTCACTCTGATGTCTGTGTGTGTATGTATGTGTATGTATGTATGTATGTATGTATGTATATGTATATATATATATGCACGCATAGAAGATTCAGAGTGAGTAACTGCAGTGTACTAGTGTACTATAGTAAAAGGTGCTCCTACATATTCAGAAGCACTTTGCTTGCACAGCTCACGGACCTGTTGGAAACATCCTGTTTTTCTGTACACCTTCTCTACTACAATTTTGAATATGTCTCACAATATTTGTGTATAAGTGTGCATATCGGAATGCAGGTGTGTGCTTGTGTGTGAGAAAGTGCGGGTGCATATGCCTGTACATGTTCTAACCTCTTTGAATGTGTGTGTGTGTGTGTGTGTGTGTGTGTGTGTGTGTGATTTACAGGAGCCAGTCACATAGCTCCTGACACTTGCAGGCCCAGTTCCTGTTCCCTATGTCACAACCTTCCATCTGTTTCCTGACCCTGCAGGGTCTTCATCTACTTTCATATCTCCTTCAAAAGTCAGTAGTTCAGTATACTGTGAATAGGTGTTGTTCAGCACAATAGCAACATATGCTAGCATCATCACTTTCTATTTCTCTGCTGTTTTGAAGTTCAGCTTGACTGCTTAGTGACATTCTGTAAATCTAATGTGCTGCATATCTTTTACACTAAGCCCCATGCCTTTTGGCAACTGTACACAGGAGTGTGTTAAAGTACCCCAGCATTCACTTATAGTAAGGCACTCAAAAAAAAATTTATTCCGTAGTTCGTTTAAGGACACTATCTGACTATACACCTCAAGTCAAGACCAAGACCAGGAAGTGCTTCAAATGGTGGCTGCTGCAATTAATAAGGGCCTGATTCAGTCCTGAGTAATTTCATTAACTTATGTCAGTGCCTTGCAGAAATACATTTAAATGGTTCTTCCACTTAGTTTTCAGGCAAAGTGTCTTGTGTTCTCCTCACAGTGCGTGGAATATTACATGGACTCAACCAAGTATTTGATCTGATAAACTTTTACTCACTGGGTGGCTTCTAAAAGTGATTCACCCAGCATCCACAACCACAGATAACACTCTCCGTTCACACATGAATGCATTTCAGATTTATTATAGTTTATTCTTTGGGTCACACGGACAAACAGTATGGGCAAAGATTCCAGATTTCAAATATACATGTGCAAAAGAAAAAAAGACACTTATATAAGACTATTAAAAAGGGTTAAGAGTTTTCCTCAGCATTAGATTCACATGGATAGGCATTTTTTAAACACAGTGGCCTACTACTAGGTTATAAAAACTGTAACGTCTGATTTCACGTGAGCTAAACTATACTTTATCTATTCCATCGAGTTCGCAGCTGACACTCATGATGGAAAACACCACTGTCAATACGGGAAGACTCGTTTTCTGTGAGATAAAACGCCCAATGAAGAAATAAAGCCAATGGCCTGGAAAACAGTACATATTAAAAGATTATATGTCA
Organism: Brachyhypopomus occidentalis; assembly: GCA_020368025.1. Taxonomy (NCBI): domain Eukaryota; kingdom Metazoa; phylum Chordata; class Actinopteri; order Gymnotiformes; family Hypopomidae; genus Brachyhypopomus; species Brachyhypopomus occidentalis. The sequence goes on along the minus strand of JAGXOD010000247.1, from coordinate 7,404,165 downwards.
GTCAATAGCAATGGGAAAAGTAGCTTACAGCTAATTTAGTCAATAAGTCGAATATGAAGGCTAATTATTTAGCAAGTACACAGGCTTTTCTAAGTTCTAATGAACACAATACAGACTACTATAAACATTGAAAACAGATATAACGCCTGCACATCTTTGCCACATGCCTGGACAACAAAATTGTCAAGGAAGGCCGTTTTGGTTCTCAAGACCGTTACAGAAGCTTAACATAGTTTGCTGACCTGTTTAACCAAAACCTTTTATTTGCCTAAATATTGTTACGAGCTAATCATTAAGCTACTGGCGAATAGAACTGTCCTCGTACCGATATCACACGACTATCTTACTAGACCTGTGTAATGAGGGAACCAATGGAAAGTCGTCGAGATGGGTCAAGCAACAGTTATGAAGTTATTTAGTTTACAAAAGTGGGACGGGAGCCTGCCTTACTCTCTACAAAACACATACTCGGTGTAACTTGTCCAAATTTTGTCCTCGTTGGGGTCGCTACTTGTGTAAGCGCAGGTGCCAGTGGAGTTGCACGCGACCATATGGAAGCCCACCTCCGCAAGCCTGTCGAAAGCTTGCTCCAGGAAATTATACTTGAGATAATACCGAGACGTGTACCTCTCTGGAGGTCTATCAGGATCCCTACTCTCATTTAGAGTATCACCAAATACTTCTTTGGCAAGGGATGTTTTCCCACACACGGTAATCCTCGCCACCCTCCGAAACTTGGCGTCGGTTTGGATGTCGCGCCCAATCGTGTACGACCCTCTGTATCCAATTGTTATATATCCAGATTTCCGTGCGTCCAGAGAAGGTGAACGGGGACCGCTGACGGCCGTCGTGGTCGTGATGCTACTACTTGCGAGAGTGCCTGCGAGAGCAGCTTCTTCGGGGTCGCTCTGAAACACTTCCTCGCCGATAGAGTTCTCTTTGCTCACCGTCGGTCTAAGGTGTCGTGCCAGCTCGTGAAGTTGGAAAAATTCTGCTTCTTTTTGAAGACTTGCCTTCTCTTTGAAGTAATCTGGTAAAACGAGGTTCTGGTCACGTAAATAATCCAAAATATATCGGAAGAGAAAGCCGTCCCTGTCTAAAAAGAAGCGTCCTTTGTTATCTTTGGTAAGTTCCGACGGGTTGCTCTGGCCGAACATGTTCCAAAGTAGAGAATTTGGTACTGACAGTAAAGTAGAATGCCGCGTAACATAAACCTGTCCGCCGACATTCAGTTCAATAATTTCAGGGAAAAGGTTTCTTGAGACGTCAGTGCTTAATGCCATGCGGTTGCTGCCCGGCTGAGCCATGTCTGCGCATCTGCTCCAAAACCCCGTTACGAGCACGAGACTCCGTAGAATGCAAAAAGATCTTTTTCAGGTTTGTTTATGTAGGCTAAACAGTTACGTGGGAGGAGGAAACTGACAGCCTCTACGAAGGAATGGTTAACTCTTTACTAACACCCAACGACACAGACGCCTAGCCTGTAATAAACCTTAGTGAATAAAAAAAGGGAATCTAAAATCGATTAATGAACACTTGAATTGTGACTAACTGAAATGTGTATTGTTTTGTTTGCAACTTTGTCTCTCTTGTCAAGGCTGTTTTCCCAGTCGCTGCATAGGTTGGTCGTACGCTGATGTTTTTATATTTTAACACTTGTTTTTAACACACCACTTAGACTATAGTGTACTGTATGAAGCTACAGTTGAAAATTACCAAGATTGACTGCAATTTAGATATTAACAAGCCGTGTCAGAGATTAGGTTATGACCCTAAATGAAAATCTCACAACACCAAGTCTGGCGGAAGTTACACTTCTGTTTACCTTTTTCTAAGGTACCTTTGTCTGAAATGAATAATGTCCTTTTGAGGGCTGGCCTGTATGGTAGACTACTTCTCTACCTTAGAGTTTTCAGGTCCCTTATCCAGGGTTTATTACATATTTTGGTTTCTAAAGGGTGAGGATGGCTAATTATTCTCTTATGGTATAAATGCAAATAATACTTTTATGCTTACGCATCTTATCGGAAATAGGTTTATTGTCTCGTGCCGTGACGCGGTGGACCAGGGTATGGGGATCAAAACAAAGTTAAGCTGTCTGGTCTATAGGCTGCACGCGCATGGAGGGGCACATACGAATACAGTATATTTCACCTAAACGTAGTTTTCAAACTGCACGGAAACAACGGTGATATGGTTGTTTTGTAGTGTGCACGGGTTCCCAATTAATGCGACAAAGTTTCTCAAGTAAAAAATGGTAAGGCATTAACTCCTGTACGAGGACGGTAAGAAGGCGGCATCTAGTGGACGTATTGTTCATCAAAACAAATATTTCTTCCCATCAAATAATGTAATAGATTTATCCCTGAAAATAGCATGAGAATTGTCTTCTTCTTTCGGCAATTCCCGTTTAAGGGTCACCACAGCGGATCAAACTCACCTAGCCACTATGGTGCACACATCAGTGTATTTTAGTGCCGGTCCCAAGCCCGGATAAATAGGGAGGGTTGCTTCAGGAATGGCATCCGGTGTAAAAACTGCGCCAAATCAAATGATGCGGATCAAAAATAGCATGAGAATTGTAAAAGAAGAAAATAGAAAACAATCAGTAAATAAGTGAAAAAATGACTCACATCAGTTTACTTTGATGTCTCATGAAATACAGGACGCTTAATTTAAGTAAAAAGCAGATTGCTCGATTCAAATATTTCCCCTATGATATTACCAAACATGAATATTGTTTGGGCGTACTCACAAACGAAAACAGTAAACAATGTCTGTATGTAATATATACTTAAATAATATTTGTAAGAAAAAAGTGATCGAATAGAATAAATGTAGTGTTTGCAGTTTTTCAGATTCAACATATCCACCAGAGGGCAGTAGCTTCCAATAAAATTACCGCCAGTTGCAGTTTTTTTTAAAACACGAATGTGTGGTATATAACTAACGTTCAACGACGCTGACATGTCTAATACAAATCCACATTATAGTGTTTGTCTTAATATTAAAAGCTTAAGATTTATCACCTCTTAAGCTTTTAATATACAGGCCACATCAGCAGCACCTACCAATTAATAAAAACTGTGAAGTATTCCCACAGGACCATGTCTAATGCTGTATCACCGTGCCATGAAGTCATATCACAGGCATTAGACCCACAGATACAATTACCCACAGACCTTGGTCCATAATTAAGTTTGTTTTGCGCCTTTTGCCGGTACTGTTGCAGTGTGCTAGGCTCTTTAACTGAAAAATCCATATTGAGCTTGAACAGGCCATGGGGGATTAGTTGTGTGTTTGTGTGTGTGTGTGTGTGTGTAGTGACAGTCAAATGTGGATATTAATTTCAGCGACCAGTGAAGGTGGCACATGTATATTAGAAGCAGACTGTCTCTGATATGATTGCTATGACCCATACACATGCAGGAGATGTTTGAACTAACAGGTTATGTTATACATTTTTCGCCATTACACATGAGCTGCACTTATGCTATAGATACCATTGGTTTACATGACACATTCAGCAATATTTCTGCTTACTCTTCTCCTGAGTAAGTTACTAAGTTACTGATAAACTAGTGCATGGCAGGGTTGGGCAGGGTTTTCGAACACGTTGCCTCTCTCCTTAGTCAACAGTGCTATGGGAATGGCATTAGGCAAAGCCTCAGCTACCCACATCGCACCTGTAAACAAAGTAGTCTGTAAACAAAAAGCAGAGAGCTGTCTTGAGGGGAGCCCGTGGATCATTGGTTTTTGGAAATACCCTCTTGTATTTCCCAGTAGGCTATTCAGGGCACTGAGGCATGGGAGCAGTCCTCCATCTTGGGGCCAGTACAGCAACTATAAAAAATTGCAGCATTCTTCCCCTGCCTGCGACTTTTTCAAAAATAAACTATTTTCCTTTAGCTGTATAGCTGTTCATGGGGCATGATATTCCCAAGAGAAATTAAGAGGGAACTCTTTTATATAGTAAATTGTGTCATTAGTTAGTCATTGTTCACTTCTTTCTTTCTTTCTTTCTTTCTTTCTATCTGTCTTTCTCTGTCTGTCCATTTAATTTCTTTGTTTGTCCACATGTTGCCAGTGTAAGTATCAGAGTCCAAGTTGTGAATCTGTCCCCTAAAACCACACCAGCGGCTGGAGTCGAACTTTGATGTCAAACAGCAGCGGCCCACGTCTTCATTACGGCACTGATGGAATGGACAGGTTTGACCTCCCAGTCTGAAGCCTCCTTCTCCAAGGGCCGTGTGCCAGTCAGGTCAGAAGGGACCCCGGGGGCCCGTGTCCCAGTCAGGTACGCTCCTGATCGCAGGCGGCTGTGTTCGTTAGGAAAGGTCAGGGGCTGTGGGGAGAGGGGTAATTGGCTTGGTGCTGCAGTGAACATGGTGTAAACCTTACTGGCCACTGGACAACGTCCAGCGCAGAGGAACAGAGCCTCCCTTAGGGATATTAACAGAAGAGAGCTTCCCATTCCCTCTGTTCAAACCACTCTCCACCATGCAACAGTTCCCTATAGGACTGCTTTGAAGCCACAGGTAATGATTGGTAAGGCTTTTGGTTTATGTTGAGTGTCTGCATTGTTTTGGTGGCTTCATGCTATTTTTTGCTCAGGTGATTAGACCTTATAGATATGTGATAATCCAAATGCAGATATCTTACTTTATCGTAAGTGGAAAGTGTTCACATGTCCACTTGATTGGTTTACAAATAATGTAAATAGACTTGATTTTTGTGATCTTTTGTCCATCCTTGTTGGTCTTTGTGATCCATTCTTTGGTGCTTTTAAAAGGTTTATAGATTTGCCACTTTGTTGTTTAAAAATCTCTGATTATGGTTTTAATTAAAGAATGTGATCAGCCATTAGTTACTGTAAAACAAGTAACCGTGAGATCCTTTGTGTGCATGAGTGGATTTTTAATAAGCACTTCTGCAACTGCCAGGCACAGATCACTGGTAGATCCTGGTTTTCTTAAAACAACCTTAAATTGGGGACTCATACGAATAAGATTATGCACTAGTTGTCGGCTGTTTTCTTTAACTGATGTGCCACAGATGTACTGTAGACCCAAAGTCTTATTTACTGTTTATGAGCTGTAAGAAAATCTATTTCCTGTTTGTTAAAACACTGTGACACATAGCCAATCCAGGCTAAGTGATCTGATTCGCTACAAGGTTCCTTCACTGTGAGCTAATTGGTTTTATTTCACATCAGTTAGAGCTCCTCCCTCACAGCATGACAGCCTCGTTTGTAATCATAATGATAGGTCGATAAATCATTCGCAAGCACCAAGCAGCTCTGTCAAAAAAAGCTTGTGTAGTAGAGCATCTTGGTGCTTGGAACATCAAAAAAGGCTTGGGGATTGCTTTAGGCTGTTGGGGATACACTGTTAGATGTTTTTCTATTCTGAAGATATTATGAGAGACTAAGTTAATTGTGATCACTAATTGTGCTCTTGTTTGTTGAGACCTCGTAGCTAAACTGGGCAGACTGGGTTTAATTGCATTACTGCAGCTGCCTGGCAAATGGAGATTTATTTGGTTCCATGGGTTCCAGGAAGAGGGGCGAACTACTTTATTACTTCATGAATGTTGCCAGGTATTGGTGACTCTTTATGCCGTGTGTCAGTGTGATTTGCAGCTAACGTACCTGTACCATGCAAATGCAGTCAGGATTCCAGTTAGCTTAAGTTAACAAGCTATTATTTCCACAGTTCAGCCAGATCTTGCTCTGTCAGTGGTCTACAGGAGAAGAGTGTGGCAGTGGTCTAGAACTGCCATTGTATCCCTCTTCCCTCCAAACTGTCCATCAGAACCCACTGTCAGGTGTCAAACTGGGCATTGGGCTGAATTTTAATGTAACACTTTGCCCTAGGATGTCATCGCATGTCTCTCTCTCTCTCTCTCTCTCTCTCTCTCTCAGCGATTCATTGTTCCTTTCCCACTCTCTCTCTCTCAACGAGTCATGCTTGCTTTCCCACTGTCTTGCCCCTGTCATTTAACCACAGAGAAGCGGCGAATGTCACTGCTCATGACATCCCATGTCACCCGTAACCCACGTCACCCGTAACCAAGGACCTGGACATTCGTTTGAAACTGAAACTAGTGTTATTTCTGATTCAGGTTTGGCATTAGTGGCTTTGTTATGTCGAGCCTTTATTCTATTCTATTTTATTCTATTATATTCTATTTCAGGTTTTCAGCAGGGCTCAGCTATGCTTTGTTTCTAGCTCGGATAGATTTGAATAATCGCAGTACAAACACTCATGTCGGCATTTTCCTCATGAACCAGAGTCCATTATTGATCAAGCACATAACTGTCACATTAGCGCCCCACCCCCAGAGGAAGAGGTGGGCTGTGGAGTATGGACCGTGCAGAAAGAAAGAAAGAAAGAAATTAAATGAGCCCTGCTGTGTGAGCAGTCTTGAGTTATGACCTCTTCAGCTTTAAATGGCATCTGGGTTCCATTTTTGTTCGAAGAGTCTAAATTGAAGTCTGTCCCAGAGTGAAACAAGAGGCTTTTCCCCTGATGTCTGCCATTTGGAGATGCCTGTTAATTCGAACCAAGAGTAGCTGGCCGCCTGTGAGAATGTAACAAAGACCAGGACTCATTTCTTCTCTGTGTTCAGAATTGTGAGGGTTTAATCAGCCCTGACATTTTCAGCACTTTATCTCTCTGTTTTCCCTGAGATCTTCTGCCTTTGTCTGCCGTGGAGATGTGGAGGTAGATGGCTCCTCATTAGGGGCATGGATGGTGTGTTTGTGTGTGTGTGTGTGCAGAAATGTTTGGGGAATATAGCGGGTTGGAGTTGTGTTAATTGTCCAATGTGTGCATCTCTATATTTCTAGATCATAGGTTTTAGTTTTACCAGTTGTGGTTTTATAGACCAGATGAGACACATTTGTTTCCCATGTGCTTGCCTATGCATTTGGATTTAGTAGGCCAGGGAATGGTGAACAGGTTTTTGGGTGCCTCTATATTGGTAAGTTATTAAATTATATTGTCCTATTGTTCATTTGTCTTTAAGGTCAATTCTGGATATTTTAGATATGGCAGGGTGTCAACACTGGCACCGTCTGCTTTGACCATGAAGGACTGTGAATAATAAAGTGCCCTACACCTCCTGTAAGTTTAGAGCAAGCTTCCCCCGATGGATTCATAGGTAGAGTGCGTCCACATCACTGCTCACGTTTCCCATCAGTGCTTCACGCCAGGTGTTTACCAACCTAGTTTGAATCTCTCTCTCTCTCTCTCTCTCTCTCTGATGATTTAGTCACACAACATTAACTCATTCCCCTTTCTCCAGAGCAGACCTGCCATCTTGCCATTTCATTGGTATAGCTGCCAGAACCAGTGTGCTCTAAAGGGGGAGTAAGCATGATCCCAGCAGCCTCTGCCACACAACCCCCTGCCTCAAACAGGACTGTAAGGGAAAAGCTGAAATTTCAACATTGGAAACTTATGTTTAAGCATATTAATGCTTGTTAACATCTATCCCAGATAAATATTACTTCTGTTTTATAACATGCATGATAGCAATGTTAACTAGAAGTCTGGTTTGGGTTGGTAGCTACATATTAGTCATTCAAAGTAAGTTATGCTAGGCAATTTCTCTCTATGTACATTACCTATATAAAGTTGACCAGTTATCCAATTATGCACCATATGAGATGCTTATATTCTCTCTCTCTCTCTCTCTCTCTCTCTCTCTCTCTCTCTCTCTCTCTCTCTCTCTCTCTCTCTCTCTCTCTCTCTCTCTCTCTCTCTCTCTCTCTCTCTATGCATGCCATAAATATGTCTTGATATCTAGTTCAATACTGCAGTGGCCACAATCGTTTAGCTTTGTACTAACGGTTGAAATGACCTTTGGCCCCTTTTGGGGCATTGACCACTTCCAGCCAATAGCCCCTCCCAGGACGAGCTGCTCCACCTTCTGATTGGTGAGCTGATTGGTGGACTTGTTCACCTTCCTTTTTCAATCGGTCTTAATGGATCTGCTGGCTGGGTTTCAACTCTGTAAAAAGTCCTACTCTCTCACACAGTATATATGTATATATATATATATATATATATATATATATATATATATATATATATATATATATATATATATATATATATATACACGCACACACACTCACACACACAAATAGCAACCCTTAGATTTTTTTGTGATGTACTTGGACTGCTACTGATAAAGCTTGAACTTTCAAAATAATTCATAATTCTGCATGCTGTAAAGAGTACAAAAGCAGTAATAGGGTTCATCTGGATATGCAGTAATATCTTCTACGGCCATCTTTTTTTCCCATTAACCCCTTCCTCACTTGGCCCGTGATGCGGGCAAATCCATTTTTTGCAGAATGTCAGAGTTGTCATTTTAATCGATAATGTTTTGCAGCATATGTTCCCTCTTCAGGATTCACAGAGTTGTGCCTGCAAGGGCCTACCACCAATGCCAAGAAGAATCATATTTTACGACCACATTCCAGAACCACTGACTTCAATAACTATTCACATTGAAGAGGAAACAATGTCACAATGGTAAGCATATGAAATGGATTTGTGTCTGTAAATGCTGTATGGTTGGAAGCACGAAGTTCAGATCTGTTGGGCGAGTCTGTTGGAACTGAGGACATGACCTTACTTGGTTCTGTTGGGTGTCATAGTTACATGGATTTAACACCTGTACCAGACCTTATCAGCCTCGTCTGTCTGCAGTGCGGCTCAAGTCGTTGGGTCCCGCTGCCTGACTGAGTGACGGGCCGTGGTGTCCTATCAAATAACTGGACACGAACGCCACTCGTCCCCCTTAGGGCTGAGTTTTAATACAGCAGCTAACGGAGTGGTATTGCCCCAGTGGCATGCGTGTTTGTGTGAGTATGTGTGTGTGCCACATGAATCAGTGATTGAGAGAGAGAGAGAGAGAGAGAGAGAGAGAGATTTGTAACATTGGCCAACAATGATTTTGCTTCCTGTATATGTTTTCAACATTTCTGTGTGACCGTAGTGTTCCTGTCCCACTATGCTCACGTCATGTATAGTATGGAAAGGACAACAGAGACACTGAAGAGAGTCCTCAGGTCAAATACAGGCTAAAAATCATACATAAGTAATTTTGTACATATTTTAAGTACAGCCTTCTCTATGAATAATAAATACTTAATTTAATACTTTATGTATACTTAATTTAATACTTAATTGTGGAACGTAATTGCCCTCGTGTCTTGGTGGTCTTTGAAATAGGGGAAGCACAATTCAAGCCTACGTCAAAAACATTACAACAATTATTACATTAGTTGTCATAACAACAGGGATTCTTTTTCAGAGGCTGCCCTCAGTGGCCAGCAGGGTGAGGTTGCTCTGGACGGTTTGTAGACGGAGCGGACTCGTGCGTGCATCGCCTCCTCCAACTCCACTTCCTTAAAAACACAAAGAGGTCATGCAGCTTCTCCCGGCTGCTGTGATAACAGTGGTGATGGGAGTGTAGGGACCGGAGCTCAGATTTCAGTCCCCCAGCAGGAGAGAAATGGCCATAATTGTAGAGCAAATTCTGGAATGCCTCCTCAGGAAACACCCGAGCCATTTCATCACATTTCGCTGTGCACTGATTAGTTCAAGGAAGTACAAACTTTTCATATAGGAAAAGCGATGAGAATTCTGCCACTAAGATTGTCTATGATGGTCTCGTACAGATTCCTGTAATGCTCCCGTGGGTCGTACAAGTGTGACAGAGAACACACATGGGAGAAGATACGTAGAGACAAACAGAACCCTCCGCTGAATCTTCTCCGCTCATCTGTTTCCGAGAAGATTTGTTCAGATGTTTTCAATACATAAACAAACTCAAACACCTCCAGTGAGCACAGAGTGTCTCCTTCTCTACTGTAGCCTCATCTCACCCACAAGTCGCATTTCTGCATAACTGTGGATGTCCCGCATGCTCAGGGTGGCCACGTCCTCTTAGTAGATTCAGCAAAAAACAGGCAAACCCAGAGAGCGTTGCAAAAAAAACCACTCTGGATTCGCGTGAGCATTTTGCCCCCCTGGGACAACAACACATTTAATCTGTGTGCACAGCAGTGCACAAACATTGCATTTGCTGGGGAGGCCATGACAGCAGAGCCCTTACACAGTTGGTTATGGTTTTCTCTTCGTAATTGTGGCACTACATGTGTTCATTTAAAACATCAAAGACAGACGGGGCATCTCGCCCTGCTGAAACATCAAAAAATCCAACAAATTGCTCATGAATTTTGTCTCGCAGCATCTATGCGTCGAACTATCAGAGGCCACTGTGTGTGGCATGAAATTTCACTTGTTTAATCTACTTGCCATTCAAAAATGGTAGCGTGGTGAACTTTCTCTTTGAAAACATCAGACAGAGGCTGTAATGGCAGAAGTGAAATGATTCTCGGTGAAACGTTACATGCAAGAAAATAAAGGATTACAGCCCCCAAGTGGCTAAGTCATAGTTCACATTTCAGTGAATTGTCACCTTATTAACAGATTCATTTCAGTTTGGCTGTTCAGCCATGATTTTTTTAAAATTTGAAATGAATGTTCTTTTAATTGGTTGGGTATTCATATGCAATTTGCTATAAAAAAAGTGTGTTTGAAATAAATGTCTTTTTATTACACTGGATGTTAGCGGTGTACCCGTTAGTTAATGCAAAAATACATAAGAACTGTAGAGCTAATATGCACACTTACATATTTGTTCGTTTATCCCACGTTTTCTTCATAGCAAACATGCCTAGTTTTGTTGTGTTTTTCCACCTGAACACATATATTCAGCCATGTGTGCCATTTCGCATCTGCTAGCGAGCTATCCCGACCGTAGAGCAACCTTTACTAAAGTGAAAAGCAAAAGCAAATAGAAATACAGCAATTTATTTCCAAACAGAAATGCTGTCACAAATTGCAGAGAATGTGAGCTGAAGCTCAGTGACTTCAGAGGATTCATCATTTTATAACAGCATCAGCCTTCCTTGCGTTAATTACATTCATTAAATCCCTCAGTTCACCTTTGTTTGCCTGTTACACAGAACAAAAAAAGGTGCATCGTTTGTACAAAATCTCAGTATTCTTACTGTTGTTAAATACATGTCAAATAAAACCTTAATTGGAATCATGAAGCACATTGTGAATTTTCTGTTTCTGGCCAACAAGACGATGCACTAAACTTGCTAACTGTTATTTTAAAACAACAGATCATGTGACTTTTACATGGCAGTGATGTCATACGGTGCTGCTCAGATTTACAGCTGGCCTGTGTTTCTGCAGCATCTATCTTGTGTCATTCCTCTGCAGTGCTGTTGAAGGCTCTGCTGTATGTCCAGACCATTTGCTCTTATTGGCTTTGCTTACAGGGGATCAGATAAAGGCTCGGTCATCTCATCTAGAACCAAGACTCCTGATTAAGACAAATGGAGCAAGTGTGTGCACGTGTGTGTGTATGTGTGTGTGTGTGTGTGTGCATGTGTGTGTCTGTGTGGTGTGTGCAGGTTTTCTCTGGGGGGAGGAACCACACTACCACATCTTTCTCCACATCTCCATATCTCAAACCCCTCCCCTCTTTATATCTCTCTTCTTCCTTCCTCTCTTTCTCTGTTTTTTTTTTTTACCTCCTACCTACCCTATCAGTCCCTTTTCCACTCACGCCTCTCTATCTCTCTCCCCATTTTTCAATTAGATGGCTTGCAATTACATTATTGGGGACATCACTTAAGGAAGACATAAATAGTACAGAGTCACCCAGTTGGCTGAAAATCAGACAGAGAGAGAGAGAGAGAGAGAGAGAGAGAGAGAGAGAGAAAGGGTCTGGGGGGGTGAGGGACGGAAGAAGATAAGGTATTACAGTTTGACGTCATAGACAGCAAGATACTCACTCATTCCTAAACAATCCTGCCATCACTAAACTATGAACTGTTTATGCACATGAATTCTGGACGTACGACGTCATTAATTCCTTCTTGTCCTGTGCACTGGCGTGTAATCATCAGTGCGTATGCAGACTCGCCGAGCACGTCTTCAGGCTTTCTTTATGAATGCTCACTCCTCCTATTCATCATTTGGTTATATAACAGGGCCTCATCCGGGGGCGTCCCATGTGCCGTAAGGACAACCCCAGTGAAAAAAGCAGCATGCCTGGAGAAAAGGAGAGATGCGGTTGGGGCTACTTAAGGCACATGCTACGGCGAGAGATAGATAGGCATTATAAGAAAGCGCAAGAGAAACAGAGTGAGAGAGACGGTACGAGACAGAGTGAGAGAGATAGAGTGAGAGAGATAGATGGTAGATGAAATGGACCCAGAGGAAAATGGAGCTTAATGGCTCCCCAGAGTGTCCTGCATCCTCAGCCACTCCTACGGATATTGATCTCACTTAAGACAGGACGAGCTTTTTCATGACTAAACCTGAATCGACCCCAGTCACTCTGTCATCACAACAAGGCATGAAATTATTACAGACACTGGAAAATACACCTCACGGCCACAGGTTTTAGAGTCCTAATGACAGAAACCCTGCTGGTTCTAGGACTGGTTCTAGAAAGCTTTGCGGTGTCCATCTACTTATTGTTTGAGGTTTAACATCTTGTGCCATAACTATGTACCAACACAGCTGAAAGGGAGACAATGGCACACTGATGTGCCAATCTGTACAGCGACCGGCCATGCAAATCAGCCCCGCCTCTGAGCCCACCCACTACCGCTCTATGACCCCGCCCCACATGAGTGAGTGACTGCTCTTTTGAGTCAGCTGCCTTGGAGCGAAGCACAGCTCTCTGACAGCTCAGACCTGACGCTGATGGGATCTCTGAGCAGACCCTCCAGCCGCCCAGCGCTTTAAAAGAAAAAAAAAGAAAGGAAGACAGAAAGAAAGAAAGAAAGAAAGAAAGAAAAAGAAAGAAAGAAAAAAGAGGCTCCCGGCTCTGGCTCCACGATGACAGCCATGGCACGACCCCCCCGCTCTCTGTGGGAACCAGCGGTCGAGAGAGAGGGAGGGTGAGAGGAAGAATCGCGCGGGGAGGGAGGTCCCACAGCTCCAGCAGAGTTGACAGGGCGGAAACAAACAAACAGTGACACTCGGGTGGTCAGCGGTCGACCTGCCGTCCAAGCTAAGACACGTCTTATCGCTGTATATATGTGAATTCACACTGGAGCGAGAATTCAGTTTAGTTCACACTGGGAACAAAACAAAGTAACTAACTGCAGCCCAGGCCTAGGAGGATGTGGTGTTACACTGTACGGTGTAGTTGCCGTGAAGCTCTGGAGTACATTACACATGTAGAATGTCATTTCCTCTCATACTTCTTATAACCTATAACCGTTAGACCACAGACAGCTGTCCATGTCCTGTTCAGTAGGGTGGTAGAACACTGGGTAAGAGAGTTTTCATACTCACAGGCATGTTGGATTAAGGTGTCGGGGTAACTGGGTTCATGGCCGGGTTACATGGTGGCTTTGGCCATGATAATAAAAGGAGGATCTCATCAGTCTTGAGCTTTGCACCAGATGAAACCTCAAATAGCCATAGAGCGTCTCCACTCCAGCAATCTCCTCCCAACCACGTCTCCACTCCAGTGGCTTCTGATCAACCTGACGACACAGTACCTCTCATCTGGAAAAGCTCAAGCCTGCATTTCTCCACGGTCTCCGTTACCCCACCAGGTTTGACGAGGCGCAATCTTATTATGCTGCTTCCTGGTTAAGATGGATGACCTCCTAGTTGGAAACTCGAAGACATCACTGTTAAGCAAGGTAAATATGGATGGGTAGCCAGACAGCCTGCCACAGTGGCCTTGTACAACACATATGGGGAAGAAAAGTATTATCACAATGGAGGACATCGGCAATGGCTTTGGAGGAAAACACCGTTCCTTTAAGAGACCCCTCAAATGGAGTTTTGCTTGGGATGCCACGTTTAAAGATCTTTTGTCAGGTTGAATAAAAGCCACTGAATATTACCGTCTGAGGACATTGTGAATGCTGCCTTTAATGATGTATTATTTCAGCATGATCTGGAAATATAAGATTAGTTTCCACTGAGTGTACAAACACGGGGCGACTATACAGCTTTCCTTAGCCAGCTGCCATCTGACTCGCCACTAAAACCCGTTAACCCTGTTGTAGAAGATTGATTAGGCTATAAAACAGGACACGTGTTTTCTTCATCTGAAACCTGATTGGATTGGAAGTTCCATATTTCAAGGAGCATTCTAGAACTTGCAGCATTCCATCATTAGGACGTCACTGAGTCACTGGCAGAGATGTGACAAGAAATGTAGACCTGATGCATTTATATGCAAGTAACTAAAAAAGGTCACATTTTACACGTGATGACACAGACCAGGTATCTCAAAAATACACCGCTGACTACTGACGGCAAAGATTTGTGACGAAATTACTCTGTAGAAAAGCGTGAACCCTCCCCCATAGTCTCTGTGTACACGAAGAGCACTCAGGATGTGTCCAGTATTGATGGCCACAAGCGCCCCCTTCAGTTGGAAGGCAGCACGACACCCGGACGCTTGGCCAAACCCTGGCGAACTCATATACTGATTTATATTTCTTATATATTTGGGTTATTAATCAGGCCAAGTGCACTTCGCTGTTCTCCATGAATGGGACGTCTGGCAGCTCCTGCCTCCTGCCTTAATTGGATTAAACTTTCAGATACAAGGACATAAGGGAGGACGCTGGAGAGACGGTGGGGGCGGAGGGCGGGGCGGCTTCGCCTTTGTCGTCATGGCCATCGGCTCCAACCCCCGATCTTTACCGCCCTGTTGCAGCGGAAGAGAAGTGATTGCATTAGGAGGCCCATCCCATGTCCCCTCCACCCCAGCTGCCATCAGCACAGCACTTAGAACGATGTAAATACCGAAGGGGCTATTTTTAGAACGCTCTTTTCCCCCCCTATAGTGACTTTGGAGGGTGGAGGGAAAGGGAACTGGCATCGCCAACGTCGGTCGACTTTATTGGCCACCCACCGGCTTTCCAAGCTAGCTGCTCACGTCAGCCGGCACTGGCCGTGTTGGGTGCTTTTGCAGAACGAGCGTTTCAGTTACAACAGTGCGGTGTTGGAGTGTACGCTGAGAGGAAGAGGAATAAATGTACATCTACTGCATGGAAATGCGTCCTGAGAACAGAAAAGACGCAGGACTTCAACATAGGGCCCCGTACAGAAAACAGACATAATCGTTCAGCATTTTAATAATATAATTTATTTATGTTGATTTGTTCTACATTTATAATCCTTTCTTTTTAACTATAATAAATAAATAAATATAGATTTATTGGACTAAAGCTGTTTATCACCAAACTGAATAACTTCTACCAGCACGTTAAAATTACAATATGCATTTGTAATCTTTTTAAAATATATAAATATAAATATATACATCACAAAAAGAAAACCTGTATCACCAAAGGTAAGTTATCACAGGTACTGAGTCAGCCTCAAACCAGATACAGCAGCTTCGGGGAGCATGTACGAGTTTGCGGATCACACAATAACACAGCACAGATCCTTTGCGAGTGTTTAGGTCAATCTTTTGCACCAGATACATTCATTTCAAGTCCTAACAAAGTGGCTGCAGAACCATTTGCATAATACACCGAATTTGAAATGGCCGCCCTCTCCAGTGCACAATGTGGCGCGCTACCTAAAAGAATGAAGGACACTAGGGCACTAGGTAGGGGGTGTAGTGCAGCATTGCACACACCTTATGATGTGCACTACGTAGGGAACAAGAAGCCAATTCATATTCAGCATCAGATCTCCTCCTCTTAAACAGTGCAGCTAGTTAAGGCCACTGCAACATTATATCCCCCACTCTGTTCTCACTTCTGCTCTATATTGCACACAAATTAAGTAGACTTTACTTCACACTTATATGCCATGTATTATTTTCCTGTTGGCTGAAACTACATCACTTGATACATTTATGAAACAGGTAACAACTGTTTTTTTTTCTCTTAAAACATTTGTTTATGACAGGATAACAAGCTGAAGTGTACTAATGTCTAACAAGGGGGCGGGGCGGTTAGGCGTAATATTCCTTAAACTTCTATGCTGACACACAGTAATTTTTTTCTGTTTAAGTTATTTAAATAAATCCTGACCTGGAATTAGGATCAGAGGAATGAATATTGCTATTGCCTCACCATATATAATGTGTACTCACAGTATTTGGACTTCCTCAGAGGAGAGAGGAACAGTTAGTAGTTCATTAGTTTCATACATACCACACAGAAGTTATTCCAAAAAAAGCAGGTCCTTGCAAATCTTGTTCCCACTGCTGTGGTGTGTCTGCTGTTTTCTCCAAATTCACTCTTGCGCTGCTGTTGTCATGGAGAACCAAGAACTGCATGTCATTTCCTCTTCCTGTGGCAGCAATGGTGAAATCCAGCACACATACGGTTAAAGCAAAACTGAACATGTCCTCCTTGCGTCCTCACGGAAGCACGATGTTTCTTCACGTCTCAGGAGAGGCACCGCCCTTCTCATTGTTGCTGTCGAGGACCTCGTCTGAGGACCTTCTCCAACTACTCGTTCTCATGACTGGGCGACTCAGGGCTGGAGTCCTCCTCTTCGGTGAGTGTCTCCTTCCTGGTGAAGGTGGTGGCCAGCGTTACACTGAGGCGCGGGCGCACCGGGGCCATCTCAGACAGCCCAATGACGTTCCTGTTCACCAGCGTGGTCCTGTCCATGATCTCCGCGCTGTGTTTGGCCACCACCGCGTCCAGGAAGTCATACTTAGCCGAGAGCTTGCCGCTCTCGAACAGGTACTTAAACAGGTAGGAGAACGCCACGTTGCTCAGGAAGGAAGCCAACATGGACGTCGTCTTGAAGGGGAACTTCTGCATCACCGAGTACTCCACCTCCTTCGTTTTGTAGTGGACCTTCTCTTTGATGTACCAGCCGGGGTAGTAGATGAAGGGGGGCAGCTTGAGGTAGGGCTCTCCACCGCCGATGCGCAAGGTCAGGCCGAAGATGTAACCGGCCACCGAGCCGTAGGTGTTGGTGCCGCGCACGAACAGCACGCTGAGGAGCTGGGGGAAGATGATGACGTAGACCAGGTCAGAGCTCAGGTACCACAGTCCGTACACCGTGCCCGTCAGCAGGGCCATGGCAGTGGCTGCGGCCCCGAACAGGAAGATGGAGATCCGCATGACCCACACGATCTCGTGGTCTGCAGCCTACAGAACGGACGCACAAGGCCACGGAGACACTCAGACCCGGGGAACGTACAGCGTACATGTGAACTCACCAAAAGGCGTCCATGACAGCCGAAGATCATCAGCGACATTAATTTACGAGCGCTCACCGTCTGGCGGAAGGCCTGCTGGTAGATGTTCCTCGCGAACATTGAACTGGCTGAAAGGATGGATGAGTCAGCGGATGACATCACCGCAGCAGAGACCGCCCCCAACCCAAAGAAAGAGACAAAGGGCGGGCACAGGTGCTGCAACACGATCGGAAGGATCATTTCCGACTGGTCTTTCATCATAGGAGAGACTGATCCGTAACTCGTCTGATTCCAGTCTACAGTAAAAATGTGAGAGAGAGAATTATCATGGTGCAGTATGGTCTTTAGACAACACACAACATAGTATGATGTAATCACACTGAGGTAACCACACAAGTGTACATCCTAAGCATTAAGTGACCACTTAACATGACCACTTTTTTTGTATAGGGAAATATAATATTCATCAGAGTCCAAACATAATTTATTGATCTTGCACTGACTTTCAAATTATTAATTAATACTCAAATGCAACTATTTATTTAGGACTATTACTCGAACACCTTATTAGCGAACACCTTATTCAGCAGTAGCAATATATAGACAACTATTCTAGTGACATATGCACACATCTGCTCCATCTCAACATTATCTAATTCAAAGTCTGGTTATAGCAGTGTTCCCTATTACAGCATCAGTTCCACACTGTGTCTTTGATGGTGAAAATCAGCAGATTAAATCTGAGTCCTCAGAGCTGGAGCCTCAGATGTAATATTTACAGAGTTCACATCGTTAAATGGATGAGCCCCTCCATAATGGATGAAGGAGACCAGCTGTTGTTATTTACACATTTCTTTAGAGATCTGACAGGAACATGACCACCACCCAGGGTCAAAACAGGCAGGGGAAAGACCTCCCTGTCGTGAGACCGTATTTCAGAGAAATCAGACAACAGCAGTAAGATGGTTTTCCCGTGTGAGGGTTAGCAGCTGGTGCATAATCACCAGCACATTCATGGTCCAGCGATGTTGCAGCTATTAGCAGGATGAAGACCGAGGAGGCAATTCGGTAGAAATACTGCTTCTAGCCGTTCAACTTTGAAGAAAGAGTCCTTTGTGACTCGGGGAAGGTCTGCAAAGAAGGTACTGTGGCGCATGTAATAATACGGAGTGGAATATCTGTTAAAGCTGTCTGTTCCTTTAGGGATGTATTCTTCAGGTATCTGCGAGTGCAAATGTTTCAGCAAATTGGAGTGATGTGTCAGAGATGGCGGTGGTCTTTCCGTGGTCAGAGTGCTAGCATACACACGGCCGTAAGGACGGTTTGATGTAAAGTCATATGAGTCCTTCACTCTGGACAGCTGACTGGGGTTATGGATGTTCTAGGCAAGGAACATCAGGACAAAGCCACAAACAGCAACCATCAGACTAGCAAAACATCAGCTTATATGTTCTTTGATGAGTGACATGATCGGCTATTCGCACAACATCCAGCGCCTGCTAACAGGCTAAAAAGGCCACAAACCACCCCACACAAACCAACAAAAATACAGTATCAGGATATTACACACAAAACAAGTGAAGGTAATCTAATCACGTTGGCTCTAATCTACAGACTCTTACCTAGATTAAGTGTGCTGGGTAAGTGGCACTGACCGCACTGAAACTAAACTGAAGGGCAGATGGACAGAGTCTGGGTAGGGCGCACCCAAACTTTCCAGTCAGTTTGCTTAGTCATACCATTGGCTCACTGTTGGCTCGCTATTGGCTCACTGTTGAACTAGCACCTTTTACCAAAGGTTCAATAGTCTAGCTGCTGAGCATCACTGAAGGTATTCCTGGAGCTCCTAATGTTTCAGCTCACCCGTGGAGGCCCCAATGGCTCCGATCAGGACCGAGGGGACAGCCATGATGAGGCAGCCGAAGGCGGCCATGAAGGAGAGGACTTGGGCGTAGGCAGCTGAAGAGGCAGAAAGAACCCGTTGAAAATAGACCTGCCAGGGAATCCCCCCCAACATCTGGGAACAAGAACGCCACAGTGAACACAGACACCAAACAGCGAGATACCGACAAAGCAGGAGCAGCAGCAAAACAGGTTACACGGCAATATGCGGCCGGAGACATCGTTCTACAAATGATACGCCTCATCACAACAGAATAGCAGCCAGTGGAGATTTTTCCATTGAGAAGCCTTTTCACTCTGTGACTTTGCTTCATCTGTGTTAGGGCAACCATGAGGGCTGTGAGAGCCATGGCAAGATGAACAGTTGTACTGTGCACAGGCTTGGCGTACTAGAAACACCTGGTAAGAGTACAGCTGGTGATCATCGCCCATCTACTGCCCTGCCGGGCTGGAGCTCCCCTGCACCTCCTTGTTCTGCAGCTCTTTATTAACGGTCAGCTCCGTCCAGAGCTTTTTTGGCTGGCAGACCAGTCTCAAGCCAGCAGTCACACCGGGAAGGGGGTTATGGACCAACAGGACTGACACGTTGTGATGCATATAGACGAGATCAGTAAATCGTCCACTACGCCCTTCACAATAAATACTCGATTTGCCTTGATGTGATTCAGGTTTGCCCACACTGAACACGCTGGCAGTCTTTACTGGCTTGTTTTTGGCAAAGACTCTTTGCACACTTGTGATTTGTAGTCGTGATTTACCTGGGCCCCTTTCTGCCCTCACAGAGACCACGGCAACTCATTTACAGAATCTTACTGTGAAAAATCACCGTCCGCTATTATGAGGCCTTGACATTTAGAAACACATATCAGCTCCCTGTGTATAAGAACAGGGTCATGCGTGAGTGTTTCATTTGGAATAGGCTGCAAAATTCAATTACATTAGCATGGCACGCAGTTCAACTAATTCAGATTGAAAGTCTTACTGCTGCCTTCTCATATTTTGGTAGGATGTGTTATGTCTAAGCATTTACACCAAGCTTTTCCTGTTTAATATTTGTCCATTTTTTTAAATATTTTTAGGGATTGGGTTACTGGCCTGTAATGCATATTTGTTTTTAATGTATGAAACACCCCCCAAAAAGACCTCATCTCTTTCTGTCTTTGAAGTCCTGGTCTGGTTTCTTTGGACTAGTAAACATGCGATTTAGGAAACGTTCCAATTCGTCAACCGTCATAACCAGCCCTGACTCACGACTAAGTGACCAAGGCTCACCAGAAGGCAGAAGTCATCAGCCCACATCCACATGTCTCCACTCTGGACGTGCCCTAGCCACGGGTCCTGATAGATCTCCTGCACTGCGCTCACTCCAATGTCAGACACAGCAGGGTTGGACAGTGCGAAGGGGACGCTGACCCACTGCAGAGTGAACGACACGTTTTTTAAAAACATCACAGAACAGTTTGTATCAGTTTTCGGTCCTCAGTCTAACTTGTATTTGTCAGCAGAATTTTGATATTCATACAAACTTTGTCGATCGGTACTTTTTGTTTCTGGAAATTGTTTGTTCAGTGTGAAAGCACTGAACTGTATGAACAGTTCCAAATCAGATCACATAAATCTATTCATGTTTCAATTTAGGAAGCCGTTATACTGTGTTGAGTTGCCAAAACGACACAAAAGTTAAAACAAACAATTATCTGAGAACCAACGACAGTTTAGTTAATCTGGTATTTTTTCCCTTCATTTTAGAAGTCGCTAATGTTTTAGCATAACAGGCCTCTGTACCACATGTAAGAAAGAACAGTGCACGATAGCCTACAGTACGGAGAGCAGTTAGTGACCAGCAATATGTAAAAAAGCATACACTTTTCATAAATAAAAGCAGAGCAGATAGCTAATGTTTACCAGCCCCAAGAAGATGCAAAAGAGCTGAACAACGTCCGTGTAGGCCACTGAGTAGACTCCGCCCACCAGCGTGTAGAAAATGGCGATGAAGGCCGAGATTACCACAGACATGTTGATGTCGATGTCCACGATTACACTCAGCGTCGCTCCTGTTAAACAAAAAGTGATTTAAAACAAGACTGTATGCCTGTATGTGTGCGCTATCAGTCAGTTAAACGTGGGAGCAACCCGTTTCAGGTGCTCCTATTCTTTTGTATTATTTTTGAACGAATGAACCTTTATTTTAATAGGCAACCCAGTTTGCACTTGACCCTTATCAATAATGATGGTTTGATAAAATTATAATCCGAATTCACAAAGACTAAATTAAAACTAAACACCAAAAACTAAACACTAAGGTAAAACTAGAGATTAATATTTTTCGTACATGCAGCATAGGGTTCCTTCACTTGCATCCTTACCAAGGGCCGATAAGATGGCTGCCGACCAGAAAATCTCCCCCATTAGCGCGGGGATGAATAGCAGACCTCCCATCCTTTTACCATACAACTGCTGGAAGGGGTCGAGCATGGTGACGTAACCTCGCGAGCGCATAGGCTTTGCGAAAAAAAGACCACCTTGACAAGAACAAGGCAGGCAGAAGTGTGAGGAGAACTGACTTTTACTTTTGAAGCTCAAATTTCCTTTCCTTAAGAAAGTTAACTCTGCAAAAAAAGTATTTGTGTTAGGTGGAAGAAATACAATCAAACTACCCAGCACGAGACTCATCGCGTATCCAAAAGGAGCTTGCGCCCAAGCCAAGCCGTACTCCGGGAGATAAACGTACTCCGCCGTCCCGTTGATGTAGCCCCCACCAACCCACGTCGCTGCACAAATTGGTTGGCAAGAAGTTACAATTAAAGCAACGCTTGACATTTATATGATAATGACAAAAAATTTAATTCCACAAATAAATATAAAACATTTATATAGGGTTAGTATTGATTTTCCTTTGGTACTAAACACGTATTAGTAACTCGACGATCTAGGAAATAATGTTCACGTCTTTCGCGATTTGTTAATAACATGGTTTTACATTTTATATTAATTGGTACTTTCTCAGTGGCTGGTTTTGGAAAAAAAAAATAAAAAACATGTTGGAGTGTAAAAACTAACAGATAATAACAGTTGCGATATAGAACCAAAAAAGTTAAATAAAGCAAAAAAAAAGGCACGGTGAATTTTATGAAAAGAATTATATTACGATTATATTACGATATATCAGTATGCTCGTGCTTTCAGTTTCGAATGAGTCCTACCGGTCATAGTAAACGCTCCCACAAATAATCCAATGTCTCTTCCCCCAACCATGATGCTCTCACTCCGGTCGCCTCCTTCTTCCACCCCGGAGTTCTTGTTCTTCCAGGCAGCCCATATTCCTACGGCGAGGATCAGCGCGTAGAACAAGACGATCGCCACCAAACCGTCGACATGTATGCCTGCCATGGATCTTTTCTCTGCTAAAGTCGCTGTGTTTCCAAAGAACGGAATGTCATTGAGACCTGGGAGTAGAATGCACGTAGGTAAAGAGCTATTCAACAGTTGAGAACTATCTGTATTTAAAATGCAAAATTACAGACCGACCGTTGTTTTTTTCTCATAACATGTTGAAAGAAGGGTCCTGAAATTAGAATTTGGTTTAAAAATTGCTCTCCCCTTTTTAAAATTATTGCCGAGATCCGTTTCACTTAATTGGAAAATATATATATTTTGTTATGAAAGCAAAGTCCTTTTACACTTTAAAGCAAAAAAAAAGGGTGACTTACCTTCTGCTGTATGTAGCTCCAACCAGAGAGCAGGTACCGAAAACTAACGGTCCAAATGGTCCAAACACAAACAGCACAATAATCGCCTTTGGAAAGGAGCAGTCCCACACTTTAACGATGAAGAATGCGTTACTCCGAATCTTATATGAGACCATGTTTCGTCAGAGGTTTGATGAACGCGAACGTCAGAGAGTTGTGAATGGAGGCCTATTTCCAAATAAAGATGTAAGGTCGTGCAAATTATCCGCGCGTCACTGGAACTTATCCAGTTTTTGGTGAGGTCAACTTAAAATAGCAAGCGTCGTAAATCAGTACCAGTAGTTTAGGTCGTTTTCATTATTAAAATTCGGACTGTTGGGTCATGAATCGTCTTGTCATGCAAACAATGACGTTTCGTTGTAGTCTGCATCTTCTAATCAAATACCTTACCATAACGGCAACACAGGCGCTATCCATGGTTCTGAAAAGGCGAAACAAGTCCACCCGACAAATTAGGAAATGTAATTGACTAGGCGCAGTCCCAAAACAACTCTGGCTTGAGAATGACAAATGGTAGCATTAGTGGATTTTTAAAATTAATCGACATTCTGTTTAATTTGTAATTTCCATACTCTATTGTATACTTGAAGTTACTATACTTGGATTATACTAAACAGAAAATAACAAGACATTCGTACAAAAGTGAAACAGTAGCAGGAACATTTGTGAGTCTCATTAAGTATAATTGTTTACAGAAATTTTAATTATACAATTGGTAGTCGGCTATCAGTTGAGTTGAATTGAGCAATATCGGATCCGGCTTAATACAGGGGCGACTGTGACCATTTCTTTGGTGTCAAATGTTGTCTATTCCTTAACTGCATGCCTGTGTGTCACTCGACCATATTTGACAAGTCTGAGCAAAAAAAAAAAACACGGTGTAAGCAATGTGTCTATATTTGCAGATATAGCCTAATTGATCACGGCGAAAGGGAAAAGGTCCATTTAATATCTCTCTAAGATACGAGGCGAGAAAGTTTTTTGAATGAGCCAATTTAACGGTGACAAGGCTCCAACTAGAGTCAACTAATTTAAGCCGGAGAAAAATCTGACAGGCTGCCAAGAAGGTTCCAATTATAAGCACCGGGTACAGAAAACACTTCCCAAACAGATGTTGGGGCTGTGTAGAAAGGACAACGTTTGGCCAAGATCAGTCTATTCAACAGCAGTTTGGTCCTTTTCTTGTCTATGCCCGCGCATGAAATATTATTTCCTCAAAATGTTGACCTTATCTTTTAGCATAACCTCGGAGAATATAAATGTATCGGGAAAACAGCTGGTCGGGTGGAAAACCGGTCTGTTGGGCATTGGTTACTCTCGAGTCTTCTGTTTAAGGAAGTCCCTGCACTGTCCTGGCGCGCGCTGTGAAAACGCACAGCGAATGAAACTGGGAGGATTTAATGAGCGTGTGGCACATCTGTCTCGCGCTCTTTGAAGTGTGCAAATGAGCACTCAAGTCTCTCGTCAGTTTTACAAACATCCGGATCGCAGTAAACACTAAAACCATTTCAACTCAGTAATTTTATAAACAAGGTGTATACCGCACTTTCGAAACATTAAAAAGAACAAAAGCGCTGGTCACTGAGATTAAATTGTGACAAATTAAGACAATTTGGACAATGTTGGTGGACATTATCATCAACAGCTGGTTAATATGGGTATAAAAGTTGAGAGAACCTGTTTCTCATAAAGATTTTCAGATTATTGTTTTCCATTGGTATCTTGTGAGTTGTTAGACAGGACACTTCAGATAATCCATCTGAGACCCTTGTCCAGTCGTAAGAAAGACTCTTTGTCCACGGTGTGGTGATGCTGCCTAGTGGCCTAAAAGAAAACCGCACTCAGAAGAAAACCTGGTCTATGTAAAATCAAATAAGTGTAGACAATATGAAACACTTTACACAAACAAACTGTTAACTATAACAATCAATGTTATTCTTTTCAATATATATTAGATTTCCTAGACTATTATATTTATTAGACTAGCCGTGTTATGTGTTAGTAAGGTGATCTGTGTGTTTTTTCTGAGGAATTTTAAAAATATAATAAGATTTGGGCCATTTTTACTGCCCCTAGTAACTGTGACGTCCGGGTGCGGTGCCGTATGCAGCAGTGTAAACAGATTGTTGGGATTCTGCATATTTTTCGGTTCATGTGACAGGAGGCAGAAAAGTTCAAACCCACAGTAACACGCAGAGACTCATGAACTCGCTCACGTTTGTCACCGTTGTCAAATCTAGGCGAACTTTGTCAGAATGCCGTGAACGTGCCACAAGCAGACCTGTTGACAGGTGTTTACAGTGAGTATAATGAATGTTTCTTCACCGGTTACTAGCAGTAGTAATGAATTGGTTTGACTCTTTTTTTAAGGATGTACTGTAACTTATTATTCTCACTCTTGATATATTAATTAATAAATGCATTCTCACTTAATATATGATAATATCACAACAAATGAGCATTAACATTAAAGTAGTGTAACACTTGGTGTGATCAGTATATTCTTGCATAAAATAGTATAGCACAATGTAGTATATCTTGCATAATCCATATTATATTCTGTGTTAATTAGTATATTCCATAATTAGTTATGTTTTACGTCCTATTCCTTTCTTTGTACAGTGTAAAAAGAATATGCAGTGCAAATTTAGAATCTGCGCAGTTCACCCATGGGTGCATGATACAAATGAATATCTATTGACCAGACCCAAGGACAGTCCCTCTCCCTGCCCATGGTGTAGGCCCCTCAGGAGATGTGTTTCCATGTTCTGAGAAGCAAATATAACAGGCAGGTCCAGCGGTTGGTGTTAAAGCTCTCGTGTTGAGCTTGGTTTATATGTAGCCTATGAGTTTTTGTCTGCTTTCTTTATGAGTCCATCCTAATTTTTAACCCTTACTTTTGATGTACATGAACAGATGATGTACATATACACTTGATGTACATATACACTTTGTCCAACAAGAAATTCGTGACCCACTTGAAGAAACATCTTTCGTGTTTGCTGGTTCATTCCTGAGAGGTGACTTTGACACCAGTTACATGTTCTGTTCAGACAAACATTTGATGCGTGTTAAACACATGCTGTAGCATTTAAATGCTAAATAGGCTAAAATAAATAAATGTTATCATACTCAGAAGCTCTAAAACACACTTGAAAATTAAGGTTTCTGCACGTGAATCTTTCTTGATGTGTTGTGCTCATGGTTTTGTCACCCAAACATATGCTGCATTCTAACAAGTCAAGCATGGCATGCAAATGTGTCTTTCATGTTATCTATCATTAGCACAGTTGGCAGGGACTCTTGACTTATCCAGAAACTGTTAACCAGCCCATTGAGCTGAACATCTGGGACCAGATCTACCAGATGGGAGTAAAAAGCTCTTCACTGGTATACATGACTGACTTTTCATTGCAAATGTGCACACCCTTATATTTAAAAGTACATACTTTATCAGACATCCAAGCCTTGGTCTCAATGCCAGGGCATTCAACAGTATATTTTTCCATGCTAGGGTGTTTTGCAAGGTTTCATCTGGGCGTGCTCCTGCAGTGACAGATGGACACCTGATGAGATGCTGCTGACTTCCGTTCTTCACCCACTGCTGCCCTGGAAGTCTTAATGAAGAAAATCCATCTGATTAAGCCGGAGCAGGGGTGAATTTAGTGATCTGGAGGCCCTAGGTGAAAGACAGGCGTGGTGCCCCCCTTCCCCCCCTCCATCCCCTCCCACTCTTTACATTTCCTTCACCTTCCCTACACGCTTGTCCACCCTACCAGTACAGACAGTCTACACAGTGGGGCGTGTCTGATCATCAGTACTACGTGTCCCAGCAATGTGATGTTCTTTGAGCTGGACTCTTTTTAAGTGCATTATGGGAGCACTGTAGAGAAGAATGTTATGTCCTGTAAGTCCATCACTCGAAGTGCAGACAGAGCCTTAAGTGAAGCTCCATATCCATATCTGACTTTAGATTTAGTGTAAAATCTTGCAGTGACAAAGAATTGTTTCTTTAACATTAATTTGAATTCGCTGTGATGTAAATGGAATATTGTTATGTTTGAACTCACTGAATCGCTGAACTTACAAAAACTCATTTGGAAGGAAATGAAAAGCCCTTTGGAAGAAAAGAACAGGCTCTTAATGGTGAGATGAGCCGACCGAGATGACTCACTAGAAAGAGTCAAAATGTACATGACTGATCTGTCCGGACATTAGCGCAGCATTACGTACTGTCTGCAGAGCCCGTGTGGCAGCACTCTCTTCTGAATAACAACATCTAGTTAATATCAGGAGTGCAGCCACAAATTTTCTGCTTTCCTCCCTGTTTGTTTCACTGACGCACTGAGATATCACACGTCTCTCTCCATCAACTCTCAGAAAATCACTGTAAACACATCGTATCCACAACGTACCGTTTGCTTGTTGGCTGGCTTGCACTTGTCTGCATTCACAGTGGCGGCATTAGGTAAAAACATGGAAGAGACTATTACAACCATGATCTGGGGTGGTGCTTCAAAAACGTCTCTCAATGCAACTGCTCCTGCAGCGGATAACAAGCTTTTATTAAAAAAAGCTTTTAAAAAACAATAAATCACACTCATATATATATTTAAGAATTAGGTATTTGAGTTCAATGCATAAATATCATTTGTATTTCCCATTCACGGGGGGCTCTAGGAGACTGTGGCTCTAGGTGACTGGGGCTCTAGGTGACTGAGGCTCTAGGTGACTGGGGCTCTAGGAGACTGGGGCTCTAGGTGACTGGGGCTCTAGGTGACTGAGGCTCTAGGAGACTGGGGCTCTAGGAGACTGAGGCTCTAGGTGACTGGGGCTCTAGGTGACTGGGGCTCTAGGTGACTGAGGCTCTAGGTGACTGGGGCTCTAGGAGACTGGGGCTCTAGGTGACTGGGGCTCTAGGTGACTGGGGCTCTAGGAGACTGGGGCTCTAGGTGACTGGAGCTCTTGGAGACTGGGGCTATAGGTGACTGGGGCTATAGGTGACTGCCTATGGTTGTCAAGTACAAAGATCACCCCTGGCCAGGAGGCTGAGCAGATGTTCTGGAAGCAATCCAGTGCAGTGGGCTAGCAGTATTCTGGAGGCCCACTCCCCTCCCCTCATCTCAAGCCTCCCCCGCAAAACCTGCCCCTCCCCTACACCAGTGGTCCAGTGAGCCCAGCAGCAGTTGTTTTAATGCAGGCATTGATCTGGATTAAACTCCCAACAGCCTGTGGTTTATGTCTACAGTAATTTATAGCTTGTTTTGCATTAGCTAACAGAGTACACTTGAAGTCTTGTGTTTTCTGCCTGTAGAGCTGGTCTATCCTGTGAATGAAAGTCAAAGGTTCTTGTTGGTGTCTTAGTTTTACATAGTCTAGGAAATTCAACAAAGCAAGGCACCTTTGTTTCTCTCTTTCAGAGCCTTGGTACATCTGTTCAGTGTTTTGAGAGTGCAGACTGTAAAGTTTGCTCTGCGTACTGAGCAGAGGTATAAAGAGGCAGCGCTGAGAGTAGGAATAATATTGACTGAGTGATTGGAGTTCATAAAGCCAATCACTTAGTTCATATTCCACAGGCAGGGTAAGATATGAGAGTGGAGACAGGGCATGAGTACTAGTCTCCTGAACAAGGAGCAGAGAAAGAATATGTATATTGTTGGATATTACATAGGAAGTTGGGTTGTTCTCTTTGCTTGCACTTCTTAACCTCATTGTACACAGAAGCAAGTTCAGCTCTTAGGTAATAGTGGAGTTTAGGAGGAGTTCCCCACCCACACCCACCCTCAACATTCTGGACAAAAGCTGTGGAATCTTCTAGAAGTTGGGAACTAGAGTCACTAGGGACCTAAAGTGGGACATCCATTGTGACAATAGACCATTGTGACAACAGACCTTTCTCTGCAATTTCAACTGAAATTCAAAATATTCAACCTTCCCTAGGAGCAGCAGGCCCAATTCTACACAGCGACTGGAGAGTGTAGCTCTCACCTAATATGACCTTTACAAACTACAACTTTTTTTCCAATTTCACCAGTGTTGATGACATACTCATTTCCTGTTATCCATTTGTTTTGTAGTGTTCAACAATCTTGCTCCTCTGAACTGGTCAAGTCTACCCATACCTCTTATTAGTCTACCCCAAACTTTGTGCCATGAAATCTTAATCATCAAATAGGAGACTCGAGTACATATACAGGAACATGGGCCTTAGTGTCTCCACCCTGAAACTGCCAGGCTCAAGTATGTTTCCTTACAAGAGCTGAACTAAAACCAATGCTAACTTTGGAAAGTAATGTAATAGCTGAATGGCTAAAGTGTGAAAATACTTCATCTGCCAGCAGTATTAAGGTCAACTGTAAGTGCTTAATTGTTGTATGCATTTTGCTTTAACCTCATCAGGAGTGTAGCTTGCAGAAAAGCCCTCTGCGTTCCTCATTTTCTTATAGTAAACCCACATAATGCTCAACATGCTTGTTGGGACACTTTTTCAGGTCTGTTACATCTGTATAACCTATGGATTACAGCAGCCTTTAATATTCTGAACTATTATATTTTTATTTGTTTTATATTGGCAATTCCAGTAGTGTCCTAGTATGGTTTACATGTTTTAATAAAATGCTAAAATCATTTCCATCCCTTACACAAGGAGTCCCACAGGGTTTAGTTATGTCCCTGCCTATTAATCAGACATGTTTTCCTTTGGTCACATACTTCACCTCTGCACTACGCCTCTGCCCCTTGCATCAGTAATACTAAATACAAGTACTTTCAGCATATCATTCTGATTTGGACCCTTTCTCTGACTGAAAAATGCTGAAACTCAGCGCACGGTTTCAAAACCTCATGCCTAGACAGCATATATGTCTTCATTTATGTATCTCAGAAAAAAAACTTATTCAAAATGTAGCAGGGTCATAACATACACTAAAGCATTTTACACATTATACATGTCAGTTAAATAACAAATTATCAAATAAGACTAATGTTTTTTTTACCATATCATTTACTTTTTAAACATCCTAGTACAATAGTTTTGAAATACAAAGTGAAAGGGACATTTTACTTAAAGCATGAATGTCAAAACATTTTATTCAGTATTCAGAATAGTAAAATAGTTTTAAGGTAGGTTTGTTGTCAAACGTTCAAGGCTACATACAATGCAAAATTTAGACCCTGTGGAAATCTATGGGAGCTAATATTTTTGCTCTGTCCAACTCCAAATACCAAGCGTTAGGAAAACAAACCATTCCAAAACCAAAACATAGTGTTCCTTTATAGACATATCACTGCTAAAGCATGTATTACATGAAAAAATATGTTTTTGCCAGAAATGAGGTATACAAGCAGAAAAGTAATCAGGTTCGATTTATATATGCATATATGGTTTATTCACTAATTGCCACAATACAGTTCTACAAGGGGTGGAATTTTGCAAACAGGAAACAGGTGAACAGGAAGCCGCTGATCCCCACTGTAAATACACCAGAATATATACAGGTGTGAACAGAGGAGCAGGACCAGACCTTTTCTAATCCTTGGCAACAAATAAATAAAAAGAGGGTGAAGGAGATTGTCTTCTGTGGGGGTGCGATGAACATGTTGCTCACCTGAGCAACCTCACTGCCCTGCAGGCCTGTGTTTTATGAGCCGCATCACATGCTAATCAGACACGCTGGACAGGTAAACCAAGCCACACCAGGCGGTGCGTCACGCGTGTAGAAGTAAGACCACCACCCCAGACGAAGGGCCTGCGTCTGGTTCATTTTGATGACTTTTTGATTGATTTCTTGTCTGGCAGCCAAATGAGTTCATATTATGGGGAAATCGTAAAAAGCAATTGCAAACTCCTTCAATTTTGAGAGCCTCTATCGAAACTAGGAGGTCTGACTTTTGTGGTTGCCTATTTTAAAAGGCGGACCACCTAATCTGGCGCTACAGACGTGCAGTGGGACACACTTGGCATCGTACACTACGCTTCTGTGTGTGGGCTGCTGCGTACGCTACGTCACGCCTGCGCGTTGGGAGGTCAGAGGTGAGGTTTAGTCTGACGGCTGCGGGGGGGAGGGGGAGGGGCAGAGCTCCCGCCGGCGGCCGCGATGAAGCTGCCGTGATGGGAGACGCTGGCGGTTCTCCTCCGCGTGCCACGGGCGCGTCACGTTCTCATGGTTTTGATTTGATCTGATTGGGAAATAAACTTCATCAACATCAACATGCTCCCCGGACACACATATAAGTGACGAGCTTGGGCTTGAAACATGACACTACACTATTTAGGGCAGCAGACAGGGCAGCAGACAGGGCAGCACATAGGGCAGCACATAGGGCAGCAGACAGGGCAGCAGATAGGGCAGCAGATAGGGCAGCAGACAGGGCAGCAGACAGGGCAGCAGACAGGGCAGTAGACAGGGCAGTAGACAGGGCAGTAGACAGGGCAGTAGACAGGGCAGCAGACAGGGCAGCAGACAGGGCAGCA
Organism: Brachyhypopomus occidentalis; assembly: GCA_020368025.1. Lineage (NCBI taxonomy): Eukaryota > Metazoa > Chordata > Actinopteri > Gymnotiformes > Hypopomidae > Brachyhypopomus > Brachyhypopomus occidentalis. Next base: position 7,372,785 of record JAGXOD010000247.1, on the reverse strand, counting down.
GACAGGGCCATGGGAAGAAGCACAAGTCCATATGGTTTTGGCGAGCACAATTTCTTGTGTGGACAATTTAACATGCGTGATGGATAATACAGAGAGATCATTTTGAAGCGTACTGTAAACGTACTGAGTAATTTGTTCTATGAAAAAGAGCATAATGATAATGCTAAATGCTGCAACTGATACGGTACTGTGGTCATTACTGTGGGGAACAGGAACTAACACCAGGGGTGCCATCAACTCTACAGTGGATAAAACCTTGAAACGCTTCAACCTAAATTCAGTCGTGTGGCTCAGTGCGAGTTTCACGTTATGGAGTGATCCTTCTCTAGAACCTAACTCATCTGCTGAGCTAAAGTCATCTGACTCTTGACAGAAACACAAGTGATTCATATGCGGAGTAGTGAATCAGTACCTTGTAGCCAGTCGACTCCCTCTTGCAAACCTTCCCCCTGCACAGCATTACTCGCGCTGAAAAGCACATTTCACGTGTTTTAGTTGGGATTTGGGCAGGTCGCAAAATACCAAAAAATGTCTTCCGAGCCGAGTTTACTGCCTGTAGGGCTGAGTTCACAAGCACACTTGAGCCTGAGGATTCTGCTGAGTGGAAATGCAGTCACTAGAGTCTTATGGAAGGTTGATGCCAACCATCAAAGTAAGCGCAGAGCTGCATACGTTACCCACAAAGACTGCTAGGGTTCGAGCACAGCAAGGGCCAGTCCCGTCCTACCAGATGTGCCACGGCTTGTCCTTGATGTTGTCCAGGCAGAGCAGCTGAGACACCTTCACCGAGGACAGTGCGTCCCTCAGGTCCATCTTATTAGCAAAGAACAGGATGGGAATCCTCCTGTGCTTGACATCTAAGTTTGCAGAGGGAGAGCAAGGTCAGAGCAGGGCGGGGCAGGGCAGGGCGGGGCGAGGCATGGCGGGGCAGGGCAGGGCGGGGGCTCCAGGTTAGCTGCACAGAGCCATGCCTTCACTGCTTTGGCCTCAGACTGAATAAGTCTACAAGGTCATGAGACATGTGGGCCATAAAGGCAAATCACTCGCTAGATGAAATTTATTTCAGATTGTGCTGGACGCCGCCGTCAGCTCTACTGTTTGCTTTACGATATAAGCAATTGGTGAAGGTGACAACAGCGTCTAGCACAGTGTGAAAATAAATCTGATCCCCAGGCTTTATGGACCCATTTACATTTCTGGAGCCATCCAACTGTATGGAACAAAAGCAAAAGCAAACATTTTCACCCCAGCTTACCAGGGTGGTTAAGGAGGGTGTCCAGTTCTTCTTTGGCCACCACCATTCTCAGCTTGTCACTGCTGTCGATTACAAATATGATGGCCTGTCCCTCCCTGGACAAACAGAAACAACAAGAGTTTTAAACACATTCTCAACACATGAGATTCTCCTGCACAGTCCATCCTCAGTCGAGTCGTCCTGTGAACTGGTCTGCTGACCCTGGACCACCCAGCTGACCGAGCTGGTTAACTGCTAGAGAACCAGAGAAAGGGACGGCAGCAGAGAGTCCACTGGACTAGAACCATAAAATAAAATAAAAAGGAAAAGATTTAGAATTGTACTTACTTGTAATAGTGCTCCCAAAGGTTTCTATATCTGCCCTGGCCCGACATGTCAAAGACTGTGAATGACAGACTGTAAGGAAAAGGATCTATTCATTATGGTTGTCTTAACCATAAGCACAAGACATGTTCACATCGCCGACCACATCGCAGTCCATGCATGTCATTAGCACTCACCTTGAGGTCTTGAACTTCTCTATGCTGAAGCCAATGGTTGGGACGATGTCCTGGGTCTGGGCCTTGAAGACCATTAATGTGGACCATTTCGTTGAGGTCAAAAGGTGTTATTATTATAGTTATATAAACCATAAGAATTATAATGTGCCACAAATAATCCTGTGTGGTATAGAACTAGCATGTACATTTCATGGTAAAATTATAGTAATTTAATAACTTGGTACTTCACATGAAAAACATTTATACCAGTATAAGATACTCGTATCAAATATAAAGTTGACCATACATATGCAATATCATCGTGCAATTTTCACATATATTTTGCTTTGGGGGAAGAAAACAGACTCAATGTGTGCAGTAATATGTCAGTGGATATTATCTATTGTACTCATCCAACCTGTGGAATCTGTATACACTGTTAAACGTGTTAATTTGACTTAAATTTTTAGTGGAAAATTCCCCGGATTGATTATTAAACATGTATAGTATGCACATTACTGTTCACATCGGTAAGCAATAACTCAACATTTTAGTGCATTTAAGGATGTTGTACTCGGGGGGTTTGGGGGTGTTAAATGTGAAACAGGGTCTTCTTCATTAAGTGAGAATTTCACACCTACACTGGACGGCTTCAGTTGGTTAATGATGGTCGTTTTCCCGCTGTTGTCCAGACCCAAGCACAGCACGTTTACTTCCTTCTTTTTTAAGCCCAGCCATCCTGCTAGCTTGTCGAACAGACCCATTTGCCTTTTCGAACGGAGCAACTCTGATCAATGCGGAGTCCAACACCAATAGCGCTCAGCTGGTGGCCGGCAGCTTACTGCGTGTTCATTAGCAGTAAACACTCTGTAAAAGGCATGACCAATTGGCAAGAACACAAGGCGATGACACAATGTTGGTTGAGCTCGTTTGCAGCTTTTTATATTAGCAAACATTAGCCAGCTAGAGACCCCTGAACCAGTTAGCCGGGGTACAACAAACAGGGCTTAACGCCACTGTCCGTAGCCGCTGTGCGGTTAGTAAGAAACAGATATCAGATACCCTCGCCCTCCGGCTCCATTAGTCTTATGATGTAGTGCACCTCTTTCAAAACCTAATGACAGCAAGTTAATGAGTTTACAACAGACCATGTTTTATAGAGCTGTGCGAAAGTAGTTCAGCTAGTTTACATAAACGATGGCCATAGCTGTCGAGCGCAGCTATGTAAAATATGTAGCTAATCTATCGTTCTCCACGGGTGCTCGGCTGTTAGACCCGCAAATACCCCCCGTATACGAGCGTCTACAGTTAGCTGTCGCTTTCAGGTTAACTACATATGCTCTTTTCAAACCTCAGTTGTTGCCATTAAACAGGAAGGATTGTTATTTGAGGCAAACTAACTAACGTTGGCCAGCTATCGGTCCTAATCCTTTGAGCCACATAGGTTGGCTAGATGAAGGATTACACCGTTAGCTCGGTTAGTTATGTGGCTAACTAGCTATCGCTAGCTATGCGAACAGTAGTTAACTGGAATCCGGTTAATAACGCAATGGTTGAATTAACTAGCCAACGTAACCTTATAGTGTCTCCTAAACATAAAAGTACTATTTGTAATTTAATTTGTAATTTCTAGTAATACAATCACGTTAGCTAGGCTAGTTCTGGATAAACATGTTTGCTGATAGCCAGGTAGCTACAACAGAACATAACGTTACCTTTTTTTATATTGGCTTGGTGCAGTATAGCTGCAGTTTACCGTCGATGCATGCTATCTCAGGCTTAAACAGTAATGATTCATGTCAAGACCACAGCACACGATGTTAGGACGGCTTATTACATGCGACAACAATTCTTCACGGGCGTTAGCTGGCGGCGCTTTCTTGTAAACTGCAAGACTATTTACGTTGTTGCTTAGAAACCAGCGGGGGCTGCAGGACTTTACTTTCAGAGTTGTTCAACAGCGCTCTCCCGTGGACATACTCAGAATAGCGCCTGTCGCCGCCAAATGCCCCCATGTAAAGCATCCTAAATTATATTATATTGTTAGGCTAAATTATGCTTTCTTGATCGTGAAATGAATCCGCAAAAATATTTGATGTACATAGATTAATCTCCAGTTTAATCTCCTTTTGCTATATTGCACCCCCCCCCAAATCACAAAAAGACACAAGGCATCCATTATCTTTTATTTTTTACAAACATCCAGCCTAACCCACCTTTACCTCTTTATAATCCATTATAAATTATAAAAAATAATATACAATTAGATTACTATTCACTATACATTATAGTGTGGACCGACCTGATAATGCAGTCTCCCTTCATTGGCTGGAGTTGCGGCTGTTTTCTGCTGTCACTGGTGTGCATCGGTTGTCTAGACGACAGTGTTCTGTGTCCTGAACATGTGGTCAAGTACTAAGAGGCATAAACTGAAGTTCTGACGAGTGCATCTTCTGCATGTGCCATAGCACTCAGTATGCATGTGTGTGTGTGTGTGTGTACAAACTAAGCAATACAGAGCATCATATTCAATTATTGTTAGGTAAGCACACTAACCTGCAGATTTTGCATGTGCACGTGTATGTGTGTGTGTGTGTGTGTGTGTGTGTGTGTGTGTGAGGAAGGGGTTTTCTTTGCTACACACTAGCCTACACTTGGCAAGTGCATTCTGTTTAACACCCAGTCACGATTTTCTCTGTTTCCCGTGGCCCACTATATTCTAGTGAATCCTATAAACCTAGTGCGTCACAGCAGAACATATCGAGGTCGAGGAGGTCAAGTCCAGCGCGTACAGGTCTGGAGCTTGAGTGTCGGTGTGTCAGGTCTCATGCAGAAGCAGAAGACCATGGCTTTCAGTGTTCCGCGGGGCACGCGGCCGTCCGCGGACAACACGGCAGACTGCCTGAGGAGCTTCATGGTATTGTGTGGATTTTTTTCTTTTTTAACAGAGTAAGATACAGTTCTCTACTCCCAGTCTTGGCTCTTTTCTCAAATGTTCTGAAAAGACTGCACATATTGCTGAGGAAAAGGAAGTAAATAAAAACGAAGAACGAAAAAAAAAAAGTCACATACACATACATATAAATACCAGCTTAAATATCAGGTGTGGTAAATAAGGTGTAATAGCCATATAAATCCATTGACATTCAACAGCTCCACAGTCTCAGAGGCTCCAAGAAGTAGCATGATGAATAAACAATAAATATCTCTTTAAGACACATACTCGTTACATTAAAATAGCAAATATACTATTAAAAGTTCTTAGACTGTGAATCCAGCCAGTCACAGAACTTGTAGGATGATTAACAGATGACATCACTATAGCGACAGTGTCATGCTTCCATTGTCCACTGCAGCTACCCTGATTGGCTGTCCATTGCTCACCCAGAAGACAAATGACCTATGACATCTAGAGTGTCCTTTCGTTCTGGCTCTTTCTCATTGAATTGCTTATTCACTTGGAAGTCTTCAATGGCCAGCTGAAAGGTCTCGAGAACAAACCAAAGCTTTGCAGTTCTTCAAGACAGACCAGCTCTGCCTGTGTGTATGTGTGTTATTGTATGATGTGTTTTGTGCATGTGTGTGTGTGAGTGTGTGTGTGTGTGTGTGTGTGTGTGTGTGTTTGTGCGTGTGGGAGTGTTCACTGGTCCGTCTCATACATGGAAGCCACTCTGTTGAACGTGGAGGAGCTGCAGTCGCAGTGTCTGTATGCTGCTCACTATCCTCCTCTGGTGGCCAATGAGAGAAATGCCGATCCCCCTGACATCACTGGTGAAGGCACAGAGAACATACCACATTCAAATATGCTTGAAAATTCCATACCACAAGACACGAAACTAGCGCACTGACATTGCTATAATCACATTCTCCCGAGTCATGGCATTTTTCATTTTTTTAAGGTAAATCTAACAATAACAATGTATTACAGTAAACGCTACAGAACGTTAAAGGCCCCCATAAATGTTTGTTTACTCTGAGTGTCAAAGACGGCGATTAGGCCGCGGTGAGAACAAACGACACTGTCACGGGCAACCTCACTTCGCATTTCACATTACAGAGACAGAACACAGGGACACAGATGCACAGGCACATTCATTTACAAACCCAGGGGCTGTCGTGGCGCTGTGGCATCGAGCTTAGAGCAGCACTTTGGCCAACGCTCATGATGAACGTGCTTTAGAGATGCATCTGCCTTGTCCCCTTTTTTTTTTGGCTCCTCCCTGTTTTTCCTTTCTGTTGCGTGAAGCCAAACGGCCTCCAGCTCAAGCTAAATGCTTGGTCATGATGGTGGTCATGATGCAGCAGGTGACGGCGTTCATCATGGACATGAAGCAGCCCACTTACTCAATGCTCATGCTGGAGATGGAGTCCAGGGTGGTGTAGCCTGCCGCCAGGAAGTTGTTCTTGTACTGACTCATCTTAATGGAGTCCAGCCAGTCGCCGATGGAGATGAAGAGGGGGTATTCTGGCATGTCGTCCGGGGACTCGGGTAAGCTGCGGGTGCATAGAGCAGACATGGACCCCGGGTTTAAGAAAAGGGCAAAGGTCGTCCAGGGCGTCCTCTCGACATCAAAAGACAACAAAAGCCAGGTTAGAGCTTACACGCAGAAATCCGGTTCTAGCCAGTTAGAAGTATGTGTGCTGAACACGCCCCGGCTCTCCACGTGCCCCCGGAGGGCTGGGTCGCTGCCCCAGGAGCTGAGCTACAACCCCACCCGCCTGCACAATTCTCCACCCAGACCCCATTCGCACAGGATCAATGGCGCTGCAAGCCTGCGTAACGATTACTGACTTATTACCCATAATTCCGAGCTGTTAGTTCTGTATGACATTGTTAATCTTCGTCATTTGTAGCGATATCCAATGTAAATGTTACAAAAAAAAAAACAAAGCTACTATTTACTGACATACTAAATGACTGACATTCTAATCCAATGTGAATTTAACCATAATTACTGAAAAATGTTACTGCTGAATGACACTGATTGGCTCCAAATCATGCAAATGCAGTCCAGAATAAAGTGGACGTCGCGCTGCAGTCAGAGGCTTCTGCAGTTGGGCTCATTTTCTAAAGTCAATTATACGGAGGCAGTGGCTCCGTGCGAAAGGCACGTTGATGGCAGTAATGGCTGCTGCTGTCAGTAATAATTAGAGGGGGCTCCACTCATTTTCCTCTGGTGTGAACAGGAAGGCTAAACCTAAGATGTGTAGTTAGTGGAAGCACTTTCCCCGAGTTACAGCGGGAGTGTCGTGAACGAGGTCCATACGAATGGGCTGGATAAACCCCAATGTTAAGGTCCGATTCAGCCCCATTCAAGTTCTGTATGACATTTTCACGAAGCTGCTTTAGAGGTGGGTAGGGGGAGGGGAGGTGGGGGGTTTGGGGGAGGAACCAAATCTGATTCAGGAAGTCCCGCCCCCGGGGTGGGTGTGGTGGGCGGAGCTCTACCTCTGCACGTTCTCCACCAGCGTGAGGAGGCTGCTGGGGTTGCGGATGAGCTTGTCGAGGAAGCCGACCACGTCGTGGAAGCGCGGGCGGCGTGCGCGCTCCTTCTGCCAGCAGTGCAGCATGAGCTGATGCAGGGCCACAGGGCAGCCCATGGGTGCCGGCAGCCTGTAGCCCTCCTCGATGGACAGGATCACCTGCAGGGGGAGCCGTCGCACCATCAGCTGATCTTAGATCAGAGCAGGGCGGTTTGTTTTTTTTTAAATTCGTAGCAACTTGGGACATGGTACATGAATATGTGGAAATCCAGTAGCCCTGAGATAATATGTGTTATTTAAGCATCAGTAATATACTGTATGTCCTACTCAGCGCATTATGCTACCAAATAAACCTGCATTAAAACATGTTGTTATTATGAACTTGCATTATACAAATACTCCAGTGCTTATCAGTCTAATTAGTTTGTGTTGAATAGGATGCACTAGCAGAGTGTCTAATGATACGCACATTAGTCTATAGTGAGTTACCCGAGACAAAAAAGACAATTCCTTTTACTACGGCTGAGAACAGAAATCCCGTTAAACTCCCGTCAACTCCAAACACTCCTGATGAAAACCTGCGGGCAGCCGGTGCAGTGAGTGACCACGGGCCACGTGCTGCTGTGGAATACGCTCATGACATCCTCACTCAAAGCTACTGGGGACTCAAACAGGACAAAGCTGCTTAAAAATAGCTCTGCGTTCTGTCATATCTGTTTCTTCCTGACACTTTTACTGTAAAAAAAAATGCAATGGTTTTTGCTTTGTTGTTACCATATTGTCACATGTTTTTAACGTTTTTTAAAATAGTAAGTATGCTTCAAGTCAGCAGATTTTCCATTCTTTTACCACACACTACAGACGCAGGAGATCAGGTTGGAAACGTTGAGAATACCTTTATGACTGTATACATTAGTAGTACTAGATACTGCATATTCATGTATTTGATGGACAATTCCTTAGCTGTCTTCATCCAGGATAAGAAAGAGGGAAAAATAAGTGTTAAGAAGCAAGATAATGGTTAGAAAACAGGGGGCGGAGCTTACATCCTGATTGGACATCTCCCAGTAAGGCCTCTCTCCGTACGACATCACTTCCCACATGACGATGCCATAGCTCCAGACGTCACTGGCTGAGGAGAACTTCCTGTACTGAATGGCCTCTGGGGCGGTCCAGCGAATAGGGATCTTTCCACCCTGCAAAAGTGGTCACAATCAATCTGTCAATCAATCTGTCTGTCTCCAGCTGTTCTGTTCCACGCCCCTATTCCATTATCACCATGACACCCTCTTACGATTCAGCTGATACGTCTGAAGATCACTATAAAAGCTCCTCAAAAGCTATGATTACCAGTCTATCATATCAGAGGTGCCGGGCCCATTTAAACGCAAGTCATTGCATTACTGAGAATCTAATACAAGTGAACCTTTGGAGCTGACAACAGAATTTCTCATATAGAACATTATGAGAGTATGTTGTATATTCTTCTTCCAGACTGATTCACGCATAGTACTTCAATTACACAATCAGCCTGAAGCACTGGTTCTGCTCGCCCTCTTCCACTCGAGAGGATCGAGTCTGATATAAACAACAAAGATGAAGATTTTAAAAGTCCTTATTCGAGTGACATTTGCTCAGTCTGGCCGAGCCTGTTAGAAGTGGGACTCTTACCTTCGTGACATTTCTCTGATGTATATTGAAATTTGGCTACGTTTGTGTGTTTGTGTGCGCTTGTGTGTGTGTGTGTGTGTGTGCGTGTGTGCCCACATGTGTATGGCTGCCTCACCGTGGTGGTGTAGGCTGCCTCGGGGTCGTCCTCCAGCACCCTGGACAGGCCAAAATCCGACACCTTACACACCAGGTTGTCATCCACCAGAATGTTCCGGGCTGCCAGGTCCCGGTGGACGTAGCCAATGTCGGACAGGTACATCATACCAGAGGCGATGCCGCGCAGCATACCCACCAGCTGGATGACGGTGAAGTGCCCATCATGCTTCTGTGGTTATAGAGAGAGAGACAGTAAGAGAGAGACATGCAGACAGACAGACAGACAGACAGGAAGAAAGAGAGAGACAGAGAGACAGGCAGACAGAGAGGGAGAAAGACAGTGAGAGAGAGAGGCAAGATACAAACAGCAGGGAGAGCAGAAGGGAGGAAGAGGGAGAAGAGAGGTGGGAGAGAGAGAGAGCACGACAGACAGAGAGAGAGAAATTGATGGGTGGAAGAGACAGAAAGACAGACAGAGGGGAGAGAGGAGGAGAACTACTGAGATATGGAGAGAGAGACAGGGACAAGGAGGACTCTACATTTAGAGAGACAGGGACAAGGAGGACTACATTCAGAGAGACAGGGACAAGGAGGACTCTGCATTCAGAGAGACAGGGACAAGGAGGACTCTACATTCAGGGAGACAGGGACAAGGAGGACTCTACATTCAGAGAGGCTTCATCTTCACACAGTGGGTTACAGCCGCTCGGAACTGCAGACACACTCACTTTAGTGCTCATATCAGTGCTGCTTATCATCATCTCCTAGGCGATCAGCCTCTACCTCTGAGCAGCTACTGGGCCATCATGACTAATGCACATGCAGTGTGGTTACGCTGGGCCTGCTATGCCTGCTATAAAGCCCTATAGGCACTGCTAGTGCATGGATGTACTGTATATAGTCTATTATTTTAGCGATGTTAGCATATGTCTTTAAAATGATTTCCCGATCGTGTCCTGAGTTCATTTGCACGGCCCTTGTTAAGAGTGTAATGCTTGCACGTTAAGAGTGATCGTGCCTCAAGTGCAAACTGTTGTGGCGGACATACTACGGGGTTGAAGATGTCTTTAAAAACAGAAACGCTGCCAGCAACGACTGGGCGGCAGGAGCCGTGCCAGCCGGCCTATCAGCGACGGTTCCCGTCAGCACCGGGCCAAGCAGCCACTTAGAGCAGCCGGGTGGCACTTACCCTCAGGAAGGAGTCCAGGGATCCGTTCTCCATATACTCCACCACTATCATCACAGGACGGCCTGCGTGCACAAACAGCACAGCCGTTATTCATATATAACGCCAGTGCGAGAGGAGAGAGAGAGAGAGAGAGAGAGAGAGAGAGAGACAGGCAGAGACAGCGAGAGGTAGAGAGAGAGAGACAGAGAGAGGAAAGGGGAAGAAATTGCATTCAAGCAAACTGATGACAGAGAGAGAGGGAGAGAGAGAGAGAGATGACGGGTATGGAATGCAGATCCTGAGAAAGGGCAGAGGCAGAGGCGTATGGGCGGATCGATACGCTGTGTGACCAGGTGAAGGAAGCGTAAAGGGGGCAGGAGTGCGGATGTATCGAATGTTGAGTGAGAGGGTCAATGTCCACCACTGCATGTTCCACCTCTAACACACTTATATCAGTGCTGCTGTTTACTTTGGCTTTATTGATGATGTTCAGCCCAAGAGTGCGTGTGGCAGTCAGACTCCTGTAAAGTGCTAAGTAATGGCAGAACTCTCAGCAGTATGGAGAGGGCAGTGCTGTAGGAGTAGGTAGTAAGGCAGTAGGGTAGGGTTAGTAGGGTGTGGGGAGTAGGTAGTAGGGTGAGGGGAGTAGGCAGTAGGGTAGTAAGGTGAGGGTAGTAGGGTAGTAGGGTGAGGGGCGTAGGGGTGTAGGGTAGTAGGGTGAGGGTAGTAGGGGTAGTAGGGTGAGGGGAGTAGGCAGTAGGGTAGTAGGGTGAGGGGAGTAGGCAGTAGGGTAGTAGGGGAGAGGGGAGTAGGGTAGTAGGGTGAGGGGCATAGGGGTGTAGGGTAGTAGGGTGAGGGGAGTAGGCAGTAGGGTAGTAGGGTGAGGGGAGTAGGCAGTAGGGTAGTAGGGTGAGGGGAGTAGGTAGTAGGGAAGTAGGCACTGCCCCAGCCGTGGTAGATGTGCTTCATGAAACTCGTGTCCCATAATGGATCCCTCACAACCAGTGTTTCAGAAACTCCCATTTGACTCCTTTAATTACCCCCTCAATTGCCTTGAGCAATTAGGTTGATTAGCCAACCCCCCCCCCCCTGTGTGTGTGTGTGTGTGTGTGTGTGTGTAATTTTGAGTGCTGGAGACATGGTGAAGGGCTGGGAAAGGGAGGAGAGGAGTCTACAGGAGGAGGGTGGTGATGGTGGGGGGCACGTGAGAAGCAGCCGGGGGTTGTCTGGGGGTAAAAGGCATGTTGTCAGCTGCGTAAGACAGTCTGATGAGGCTCTGACAGACTGCAGGACTCGCAGAGGCGCAGTGTGTGCAGGTTATTACTGCCTGAACTGCAACTTACTTTGATCTGGAGGACAAGAAGATTACAATCTCCATATAGGACTCAGAAATGAATAATCTGATATATATGCCATTAGCCCCGTCGTGGGCATTAGGCAACTAATTGTGCAGGAGGTCGGCTGGATAAGGATGTAAACAGGAACACAAGAATAATTCCCTAACGGTTCAATTTGAAGTGATCCTGAGGCTCCGCATGTCTTACTCTTAGTCACCACGCCCTCCAGGCGGATGATGTTGGGGTTGTCGAACTGTCCCATGATGCTCGCCTCCCGCAGGAAGTCCCGCCTCTGCCGTTCGGTGTAGCCGCCCTTCAAGGTCTTTATGGCCACAGGGGTCTCCTTCTTCCCTGGGGTACGGAGACGGCCACTGCACACTTCCCCGAACTCACCTGCACACACACACACACACACACACACACACAAACATTGCTCGCTTGTACTTATGAACATTGGCCACTAGGTGGCAGTGGCACGATTTTTGGACTACGTTCCAGTAAACAAGTTTATTCCAAATCTGAAAAAGAGCTTTAGACTTAAATCTGCATTTCAAAGTAAACTGAATCTTCATAATCTTCAGTGGTACATTCTCTTACTGTGTTCATTCCCCCACAAATTGTACATATAGCAAAGAAAGGCTGCAGTATGTTAACTTACGTTAAATAATACGGACTATAAGAAAGTAAGAACTGTGTTTTATTTGTCAGGAGTATATGCAGCAGGAAGTATAGAGCAGAGAGAGGATGTGATGACACATCTCCTACCGGCGCCGATCACCCTCTCTATGCGTATGCGGGACGGGTCGATCTCCTTGGCAAACTCGTGGACTGCCTGAGAGGGGTCCTCGTACGTGTCTGGGTCCACATACGTCTTTATCCCTGGGAACGGCACTGCAGCAGCGGAGACACCCGGGAGAGGGAGAGGGAGACGGTCACGTTAGCAGCGTGCTGAAGCTGGAGACTGCAGTCGTGCTTCGCTCCGACACACCTGGCGCCCCCCGGGGGCCTGATAATTAACTGATGAGTCGAATCAGGTGTGCTGTAAATATGCAGTGCTGCAGCTCTCCAGGAGAAGAGAAGAGGTGAGCAGAGTGCATGTGTGCGTGTGTGTGTGTGCGTGTGTGTGTGAGTGTGTGTGTGTGTGTACCATGTCCATTCTGATACTGTGTCCTCCTCTTGTCCTCTGATTTCAGCTTGGACTTGATGTACCACTGACACCTGTGTCAACAGGCGAGAACAATACCAGCTTTAGTCTAAAAGGCAGGCTGCTGGGCCCACATTTCACCACTCGTATCCACTGCGTCTGATTTCTCTGCAGGTCTTTAGCAGGACTGTGCATGTGGCTGAATGTGGTTGGGCATTATGAGACCAGTGTCGCTCTCCGCAGTGCTGAAACAAGCCTCACGGAGTTACCAGCCCAACAGACATATATGTTTCATGACCCCCAATCCAACTCCCTGCGAGCCGGCATGGCTGCACAGTCCCAGTGTTTTGATGCACAAACTGCTTTGATGCACAACTTATTTCTGCTGTGTTGAGCATTTACCTAAAGAGCCATAATCATTTATTCAGCGTCCAATTGAACCCTTCTTGATTTATCTGGGAGCTGTTGTCCCTGTTCCCGTTATCTCTCCGCGGCTGCCTCGCCATCCTGACATCACACAGGGCACGGGGCTCCTGGACAGCAGCGAAGCACACGACAGCGGTGTGCTGGCTGTCAGTCTCACGCTGCGGGACCAGCCTGGAAGTGCTGACTCCTCCCACCCCCCCACCCCCCTCCCCCCCACAAGGCAAATGCCCACCCTCCCTCTGCGCGCATTCCGACTAATTAGGTAGCGGCACCGAGCAGCCAATTGGAAAATGGGAATGAGCGCTCAGTGGCCAGCGGGCCTATTAGGAGACAGATGAGTGCATGGAAAGGCAAACTTAAAGGTAATGAGAGAGAGAGAGAAAGAGAGAGAGAGAGAGAGAGAAAGAGAGAGATCAATTAAAAAGGAAGAGGGACATATAGTGATGGGAGAGATACTGAAGGAAGGAAGAGGGTTTGTCCTGAAGTTCAGGCCTCATACCTGCCCGTGATGAGGAGGAAGAGGGTGAGGATGATAAGCAGGGAGAACCCTCCAACGGCTGCTGTAACAATCACTAACACCTGGCCCTGATCAGAAGCCTCCTCTGAGTCTGAGAGAGAGAGAGAGAGAGAGAGAGAGAGGGAGAGAGAGAGGGAGAGAGAGTGGAGGCAGAGACAGAAAGAGAAGGTTAATGTGAAGAAAATGGTCTTTTAGGGATTACAGATTTACAATAAACTAATTATTGTACACATAAGCAATTAATTACCATCATACATCAAATCGCAGCACACTATTGAGTAAGTGCACTATTAATAGCAATGAAACAGAATCAAAGCACAGAGAAGAAGTTCACTTACTCTCCTCCCCTGTGGCAAACTCCGCCTTGGGACTGTAGCTGCTGTAGCCAGCCGCAGTGCGGGCTCGGACGTGAAACACATACACCGTGGAGGGCTTGAGGCCAGTTACGATAGCGCTGGGAACCTTCGTCCGCGTGGAAGAGTAGCTCAGCTGCTCCTGCTCCTGATGGAGGGCAGAGAAAGACAGAAACAGAGGAACGATAAAAAAACTAAAGGTTTATTCACTGATGTCAAAATCAAATAAGAGGACAGGTGAGTCCTTGTAGTAAAATAACATTCAACTTTTATTTTCATTCAGCTCTTTTTTTGAGTGAAATACAGGGATCATAAATTTGCCAGCATTATCAAGGCCAATCAGTCATTCCATAAAAATGTGAAATGAGCAAAATCAATCACATGGCGTCACAATGTAAATGGTGAGGCTCAGTCCTTGTCTTCAAGGGCAGGAGAAAGAGAGAGAAAGAGAGAGGGGTTGGGGGAGTGAGAATGAGTAGAGAAGGAGAGAAAGAGAAAAGGGAGGGAAAGAGAAAGAGAGAGAATGAAGGTAAACATTTGGTGTGGGGAAGGACGAGTATCTTTTGTTCGCTATTCAGTGACGGCTTAGTGTCGTGTAGTGGTGCTGTATACCTTTTCATAGTACTTGATCTCATAATCCAAGATGGCAGCATGTGGCTGTTCAGCTTCCTGCCAGGAGAGGGCGATACTGCTCTGAGACGCCCAGTCCTTCTTCACCATTCCCACCAGAGATGGTCCTGGGGAGGGGGGGGGGGGGGGGGTACACAGGTCAACAAGGCACCCGATCTCAAACAGCCCTTTAATGTTCAGGATTTATGGCAGAAGCGCAGAGAGGCTGGCGCCCACGGAGCATCTAACAGGAAGGAAAAGCCCCAGTGACGCTGTGTCACCCGGAGTCCTTCAGACTGTGTTACGACAGGAAACCAAAAATAAGGGCCCCGATAAGAGACATGCGCTCAGACACACACCTACACAGCAGAGAACTCAAAGATCAGGTCTGCAAACACCCGGCAGCAACCACCGCATGACGTCCATTACGGGACCTCCAGAGTGGAGGGCCCTTCTCCTTCCGCAAGAGTCTCGTCAGTGGCCCCAGGCCCGGATCCTCCCTGACTAAAACCTGCAGTGGATTACAGCGCTGGCTGAGCAGCATTAGGCCCTCTCTGCCAGACAAATGCCCCCCCCCGCCCACTCTGGGGGGGGGGGGGGGAGGGGTGGTAGAGGAGCCCGCCCTCAACGGTAATCATCACCCGTCACGGTAATCAATCCCTCGCTGTTAAAACGGGCTCGGAAAACACGGCGGTCGGACAGAAAGAGGAGGGAGCAGCAGAAAGAGAAAGAGTGGAAGGATGAAGAGGCGAGAAAGGATAGAGACAGCGAGAGCAAGGTGGGGGGGTGGGATGATGAATGAGAGACAGAGAGAGAGAGAGAGAGAGAGAGAGAGAGAGAGATAACGGAGAAGAGAAAGAGCATGACGCTGGTGGAGCAGCTGCAGACACATCTGCCCATGCAGCCCACAGCCCCTGCACCAGTGCGAGTGATGTGGAGAGCGTGATTGAATGGAACAGAGAGAAAGTGAGACACCATAATATATGACAAGTGGAGTTTCTATTTACTCACACCCACACACACACACGCACACACACACACACACACAAAGTCTTGCATTACTATGATTGCTGTACCTAAATAATTTTCCTATGCCCTCTAACCATAAAGCTTATGGTTATAAATATTTCTGTGCCTTTCAAATGGCCAAAGGATGCTATAGAATAAAATACAATATAGCAAAAATCATTTAGATGAAGCCCAAAATTAAGATTAAAAGTCATCAAGAGATAAAGACTAGTAAGACAACCTCAGACAGGTGATAATATTAATGTACCTGCTGACGAACGTTTACAGAGTGCAGCCAGAGTTCACGGCAGAGTGAAATCGGTCTGTACGAGTCCTCAGCTGTGGTTAGAACGAGGAGAGGAGATGGAGAAGGAGATGGAGAAGGAGATGGAGAAGGCTAGTGTTCCAGAGATCTGGGCCTGCAGCACTACGAGCTCCATCTCCTCTAGCATGGGGGGGAGACACACACACACACACACACAAGCGGGAAGGCACGGCAGGCCAAAGCCACAAAGAGCCAAAAGGGTTTTATGCTGTATGCGAACAGGGAGTGTGTGTGTGTGTGTGTGTGTGAGGGGGGAAGCTATATGTCCCCATAAGCTGTGGGTATGTAAGACTCCATCGTTCTGCAACTCTGCAAGTTTTTTTTTATGAACACTTCAGCTAAACTGTTTTTACATCCTCATGGCTGTAACCTAAATAGTTTCTCAAAAAAATGTCTGTGACTATCCTGGGCTCTGTAATCAGCAACTAGAAACTTTCAACATAGTCTGGCCGTACTAACCAATAAGGAAACTTCTGCACCAGGAGGCGGTCCTCCCTGCATGGAGATAGTTTTGCGGGTATAGCACATTAAGGTAAGCTGGGTGTGTTTCTTAGAGGGAGGGGCTTGGAGGAGACGTTGGATAGGGGGCATGGAATATTAAGGGACACGCTTAAATACCTCCAGTGACAAAATAAAGAACTGCAACCTCAATTGCACCAGCTCTGACTTCACTAATCTAAATGAAATATTTCTTCTTCATGTGGTTTTTCAAATAAAATTTGCACTGTTGCACTGAAAAGAAGGTTTTCCTCCTGGGGACCAGTCAGACATTCTCTCAAATGTTTACATTTTCCCATCATTATGAGGACACTTACTTGACCCCGACACCAATAAACACATGCAGGATCTGTGCCTACCATGGAGTTGGATTAGGGGTCACATCCATGCAATATATATTTCTGTTGGGCTAGTAACTCTGTGAGGCTTGTTTCAGCACCTTGGAGAGTGACACTGGTCTCACAATGCTCATAACTGCCCTTTTCTCGCTTGCTCACTCTCTCTCTCTCTCTCTCTCTCACTCACTCACTCACACACACACACACACACTGCATCCATCCATCTACTGATTTGATCCTTAATGTGATATGGCTTCTGCACAAAGCCTGCTAGAATGGAGAGGGCCAACGCTTCATGGAAAGCAGCAGGTGTGTGCGTGTGTGTGCTGTAGCACTAGGAGAGAGCCTGGCGCTTACCCCAAAATCCCAATATGCTGCAGACCATGGTGGACTGTGCAGCCCCTTCATAAATAATGAAGCTGGCTGATGTGTGTGTTTGCAGGAGAGCATGGCGAGGGGGAGCAGGAGTGTGTGTGCAGGCATGTACAGACGTGGGGGGCAGACACGATCCAGCAGAGCCCAGAGTTTACCCGCCCCCGCTCTCCATAGGACACGTGTTTGATCAGGCAACCAGACCGAAGGCCGAGGAGGTGTGCGTGTGTGTGTGCGCGGGTGTGTGTGTGTGTGAGAAGCACGGCGATAAATTTAGATTTAATATTGAATCTGTCTGACTCGCTGAAAAACTGAGTTTTGAAGGACAAGGGTGAACTTTGACCACCATGAATCTCACTATGCATAATCCAGCCCCAGCCAGGGGGCCCAGAGGTGTGTGTGTTCTCTTCTGCCGGATTAGGAGAGGAGCAGAAGCCCAGCAGAGACCAGAGCTTCGTCTCGCAAGCACCAAAGAGTCATCAGCATGTTACGGGAAAAAAAAACGGAAATGTGTTTGGAAGGGCTCGTTTGTGTCAGGCGTCAAAGTTCAGTCAGCGAAAGGGAGGAATACAGCAGGCAAGAGAACATCAGATCAAGTAAACAGGACTTGGTCCGACATGGGCAAGTTGTCGGGCGAAGAGGCTAACGCACACAGACACACTCCTAACACACACAGGTACACACACACATACACACACGTTCACACGCCCACACGCCTTCATCAAAGCGAAACAAGAACGAGGAGCTAATGGAAAGTCATTACGTCGGATCTGACCCACATTTGAATTTTAATTAGCCATCCAACCCCACTAAAGGGCTCCACCATTGACTTCTTCAAATAAATCAATTCAGACTCTTTCCAGATGCTGCCCAGGGTCCGGACAATGAGCTTGGCTATAATCAGCAATCATACCACACCGAGCGAAGCAATCAGCAGTGCCAAAGACGCGATCATGGAGTAGGCGTGCTTGTGTTTTGGGGGTTTTGTGATGAGTATATTTACATTGCTCTTTCACAACAGGGAGATGGTGGTAAAATGACTGTCAAGAGAAATGAAATCTTTATACACATGAAAACACCTGTGCACAAACAGCCAAATACACACACACACACATGCCCACACACACACACACACACACAGCCACATGTTTATTACCCATGTTTGTATATGACGGATACGTGTATGGTATATATGATGGCCTCAAATATCTTCAGACTTACTCACATGCTACTCGTTCCCCCTTCTCACTACACTCCATCTCCACATACAGCTCCTCACTACACTCCATCTCCACATACAGCTCCTCACTACACTCCATCTCCACATACAGCTCCTCACTACACTCCATCTCCACATACAGCTCCTCACTACACTCCATCTCCACATACAGCTCCTCACTACACTCCATCTCCTGATACAGCTCCTCACTACACTCCATCTCCACATACAGCTCCTCACTACACTCCATCTCCTGTTACAACTCCCTCTGCTGTACGACTTTCATCTGCTCCATTCCGAGTATGAGTATTGTGTCATCCACATGCCAGGCATAACTGCAATGATGCTCTGAAGAACAGCTCTGAAATACACTCACCTGACAGCTATTTAAAACATTCAGCCATCCATTGCTAAAGGAGTGCAGAACCCAAGGACAGCTGATGAAAAAATAGTCTGGACTCCAGACCCTGCATTTTATGAAAAATGAACTCATCCAATAGTGTTTTTATGGTTTATATTGTTACATATAACATTATATTGCTACTGTTTCAAGTAATGCATTTTCTGTAAAATGCATTCAGAAAACCTATTTATGTATTCAGAAAACCTGTTCTTTGTGCATTTTAAAGCTTGTTACAGCTACTCTTTCAAGTAATGTATTTTTCGGAAAACCAGTTCGTTGTGCATTTTAAAGCTTGTAACGAATTCATACACATTAATGACAGAGGCGTTAGTTCCCTGTTTTATCATTTAGGACCGAATGTGATTTGTGAAGATGGAAATGGCTCAACAAGACCCAGTAGACCTCATACTTCCTGCAGCAGTGGTGGTTGGAAGAATCACTTCCTGTTGCCTATGTCCTGAAAATTCTCTCTATTTCTGTGATTTCCAGGTGTAGTGTTACGTTTCTCTTATGCCTTCATGAGCCTTAGGCTATTTGAGATTTTGTGAAAGTAACATATAATAAATCTAATCTAATAATTACTTGGCAAAGGAAGTAAAATGTTATATAATTGTATAAAAGTATATACATATATATAAAAGTACCACCTAGTATGCACTATATTACACACTGTATTACAGTGTAAATATAACCCTCAACACTGCTCTCGTACATTATAAAAAAGCGCCTGGCTGTCCTGAGCTGAGTCACGGACATGCTTCGCTACTCTGACTGAGCTTATCCGTCACCTCAAAACACTTACAATGTCCGCAATCAGTCAAAGCTAGTAGGTACCAGCCTGGAGATACTGTAGATGAGGACAGTTATCTAAAATAAGGAATAGCTCACGCCCCGAAAGAAAGCTAGTAGGGTCAATCAGCATGACCTAATTACCATTTCATGCTAAGTGGCGCCGGTTAGCATTTGTTTATCGTTAGCCGCATTAGAATGATCCGAGTTACATGAACTTGCGCCAGAGACACGGAGTAAAATCCACGCTTTAACCGGCCTTACTGGCGAGCCATTTAAATTCCTCTGAGAAAATGAAGAAAGCAACAGAATGGTACAGGCACACATCACAGGAGCAAAAAGTAATTAATTGATGAATACAGCAATCGCGATAACGCACAGTCGGTAACATAAAACAGTAGGATACAGCACATTATAACCCAGCGTGTGCGTTTATGAATGCACGCGGAAGCTATATGCACATTGATTGCTTTGCCACGTGTAACGTTTGTGTAGATTGAATGGCGTCATGGATATGGACAAAAATCCATATTGCGACGCCTGGATTAAATATCATTATTGCATATTAACAAACGACGTGAAAACCTTTATTATTCAACCGCACGATTAATTCTTGTCATATTTTTACGTGTTACCTTGCAAGAATAGCAAAACACACTCTGTCAGTTTCAGAAGTAACGTCATATATTGCTCTCATCAGAAAATTAATTCAAGTGTAAAAAATGTAGATTGCAAGTTAATTTAGAATAAAATGACTGCGTAAACTATGGTCGCTCAAATGCCGTGGCCTAATTTAGAGGTAATCCTAACCGAATATACGTGTTCCCCTACTTCGCAATGTGTGTGTGTGTGTGTAAAGAGATGTTTTCTCTGTAACACACCAGGAAAATAAATGCACTGTCATAGACAGAGAATATACAATATAGCATGGCAACAGCAGTGTGTTCTGTGTAAATCATTCTGGCAAGGGAAACAAACAATACTCTTTGTTTGTGTGTGTATGTGTGTGCGTGCGCGTATGTCTGTATGTGTGTGTTTGTGTGTGTGTGTGTTTGTGTCCTGTTTCCACTTTTTTAGCATTGTGGAAAATGTAATGAGGCATTATAGCATTCACTGCTTAAGGAGGCCAGGTGTAAGTCCATAGCAATCGATACTAATTCACCCTTTAATGGCCAAAGGGTAATTAACAAGACATGGGGAATTAGTGACTCATCTCGCACTCGCCCATCCAGAGCTAGCGAGTGTTTACCGTGCTAGACACGGCGAGGGGAAGCTGGGGTCAGAACATGCATCTGCACGGGCTGGTAGCTCGTCCGCCACTCCAAACAGCGGCGAGAACAGGAGTGTGTTAATATAATGCGACAGTCACAAGCAGGGCAGTGCACTCGATACCTCCGAAAGAGAGAGAGAGCATGAATCAAACATCGATTTAACTCTGCATACTGCCAACCAGACAACAAATAAGGAAAGGATTATGAGGGAGGGAGAGAGAGGGAGAGAGAGTGACAGCCATAGGGGAAATAAAAGTGTATTCTGGGACTAATTGTGTTCCTTGATATAATAAAAGTGTCTTTGGGAGAAAAAGGTAGACGCATCCTTCTCTGGGCCGCCCACCAGATCTTAATTACTGTATCTGTATGGGCCATTATGTGCTGATGCATACCCTTCTGGGAACTATCTGTATAATCTATCATTTTTCCCTCTGAGTGGTGCCTGATGCCAGAATAGGAAAAAAAAGAGAAAGAAACGGATGCAAAAAAGATTCAGGAAAAAGAGTGTCGCAGATTCACCGGCTCGCTGATTCACATCTGCCGCTCACCTTAATGAAAATGTCAGGCTGTTGCTTTTGTTTCTCACTTGTATTTAACGTGTCGGAGCCCTGAGGAAACACAGAGCTGCTCTGGCGTCAGCTGCGGTCCGAGGACGGTCGCCAGTGGATTGTAATGCGGAGTAAAGGAGGTGGGTGGGCACAGCGGGACGGAAGTAAACAAACGGAACGTTACTCAGAAAGCAATACTCCCCTGGCCTGTAGGTGTGGATGTACCGCTCTAATCTCATCACTGGCACTGGGGGAGAGATCGCAGCACCGTCGTAGCAGCGGAGGAAACAAGGCCAGGACAGTGCTATGGATTATACAAGTTAGATACAGACGTAGAAGTGGATTATACAAATTAGATATAGATGTAGATGAGGATTATGCAAGTGAGATTCAGATGCAGATGTGGATTTTACAAATTAGATACAGATGTAGATGTTGATTATATGAGTTGGATACAAATGTAGATGTGAATTATACAAGTTAGATACAGATGTTGATGTGGATTATACAAATTAGATACAGATGTTGATGAGGATTATACAAGTTAGATACAGATGTTGATGTGGATTATACAAATTAGATATGGATGTAGATGTAGATTATACAAATTAGATACGGATGTTGATGAGGATTATACAAGTTAGATACGGATGTTCATGTGGATTATACAAGTTAGATAGAGATGTAGATGTGGATTATACAAATTAGATACGGATGTTGATGAGGATTATACAAGTTAGATACGGATGTTCATGTGGATTATACAAGTTAGATAGAGATGTAGATGTGGATTATACAAATTAGATATAGATGTAGATGAATTCTTTCTAGGATAGACTTGTTTGATTTTAAAATTCTTTGAGAAAAAATTAAAAAAATAACATGAAGATCCCTTAGAAGGAATACTCAATATTTTGCCACATTTATGTGCGAAGTGTAACCAAAATGATGTTATGTTTGCATGAGTGATAGAACCCCCGGTAATTGATAATGCAAACTGAACCGACAAATAACATTTGACTTATCAAATTCCGACAGAGTGGAGTGACAAAGACAGAGTCATTAGGAATTGTGACACAGCTTTACCAGGGCTCATTACCTCTATAATTACAGAATAATGTGTAATTTTGCAAATGATATTAGTAGACTTGCAAACAAATCTTCATTACAGATTTCAATAGACAATCCCTATTTCATTTGCTTGGTCTTCTTTTGTCATTTGAAATAATTAAAAATGGATAAGTGTTATTCATCTATAACAAGTTCCCAACAAACACATAGAATAGAAATCTTCATGTATACAAACCCCCACACTCATAAGCACACATAAACACAAGGGAGAGGAGAGTATATGTGGGAGAAAGAGAGAGAGAGAGAGAGAGAGAGAGAGAGAGGAGAAATGTGAAAACGAATGAGGATGCATGTGTGCTGAGAGAGATAGAATGTGAAAGAGAGAGGGAGAGGGAAGAGAGAGGGGGGGAAGAGAGATAGAGGAAAAGAGGGAAAGAGAGAGAGGGGGAGGGGGGAGAGCAGATGGGGCCGGCAACTGCTATTTTTACCTCCTTCCTCCCTTCACTAAGAAAGGCCAGCTGAGCATTAGCATTCCATAACACACACAATATGTCTGCAATCAGCAGCAACCTGCAGCCTGCCAGTCACTGCGGCCGCACACGGTTCTCCCCCTGCATGGGGGGAGGGAGCAGGGGCAGCAGGGGGCTCTGGAGGAGGAGTCCTTTCTGGAGGCCTCCTATCACAGGTTCTCCTTTTCTAGAGTCCTCTCTGGACGAGTCCTCTCTGCAGGCACTGGCCTTCTGTCCCTGGATGGGGACGGTGGAGATTGTCAGCCTGGACAGCGACTCTGTCCTCCATCCCACTGCTGTGCTGTGGCTCTGTCAGGCTCCACCTCCCTGGGGGGAGGGGCCAGTGAGGTGTCAGTCTCCACCTCCCTGGGGGGAGGGGCCAGTGAGGTGTCAGTCTGAGTCTTCCGTGATCTCATCCCACCAGACGAGCTAAGAGCTCTTGACAGGCCCGAATGCACACAATGACATAAACACAGACACACACACACACACACACACACATTAGCACACAAAGAGATGCACACACTCACACATACACACAGACAATCACACAAACACAGATGCGCACACACGTTAGCACACACACACACAGATGCACACAGAAACTCACACAAGTACACATTTTCAGGCTCACATACACATAGCACACGGCTAGCACAGTAAGACACACACACACACAGACACAGGCCCCTGTCACTTATCTCTCCCACTCTGCAGTGCTGGCAGCCAGTCCCAGCCTCCCAGCACTGTCTGAAACTGAGAGTGAAGGGGAGGGGTGCTCGGCTCCGCAGGGGCCATTTTGGCTCACACAGTTGCACTGCCACTGCGGGGCTGGAATGTCGAGTAAATGACAAACCGCTCCAGGAAGAGGGTCACCCCTTTGCACCCCGAGGGCCGTGCCAGCTCCTGAAGCCCTGCGAGGCGCACCCCTGCGAACGGCACGCCCCCCGTCGAGGAACGGCGCCTCCCATCAGCACCTTGCCCTCAACGCTGAGCCGCTCCGGGACTCGGGCCCGGCTCGGAAGGGACATCAGCGCTATAGTGAGGCAAACACGCCCCAGCGTTTCCTGACCCTGGATGTGTTTCCTGACCCTGGACGCGTTTCCTGACCCTGGACGCGTTACAGGGCGCGTCCTTAAAGGCACAGGGCACTAGAAAGCATCCTCGCTAATTTTTTACGGCAATCGTGTCTCATTGGCATTCACGGGGCAGACCGCGGGAGGCTTCCGTGTCATCCTCGTCCACTCTACATTGGTTAAAAACGAGATTGGGCTCATTTAATGTCAGGGATTGGCATGTTATTAGTGAGGATCTCCCTGCCAATGCACACAGCTTAAATAATTTAGGGATTTTACACATTTTCAGTTCGGAGAGATGCCTTTCCTCTTTGGCGCGAGCTCTTTCTTATTGAATTCCCTCCGCATTTCAGGAGGGCCGAGATGCTTCACGCCAGCAGAGCTGAGAGCGAGAAAATCACTTTCATCAAAATTACACACGACGGTG
Organism: Brachyhypopomus occidentalis; assembly: GCA_020368025.1. Taxonomy (NCBI): domain Eukaryota; kingdom Metazoa; phylum Chordata; class Actinopteri; order Gymnotiformes; family Hypopomidae; genus Brachyhypopomus; species Brachyhypopomus occidentalis. The sequence continues at coordinate 7,348,392 of JAGXOD010000247.1, read as the reverse complement.
TGAATTGATTGGGTCTAAAATGTGGGGGGATAGATGTGGGAAAGCAGGGCAGGCGGAGCGTCTGGAGATGCTTACAGAAGGAGACAAAGAGGAGGGGAGGAAGGCAATTATGGAACAGGGCTGTTCTGTGAGTGGACAGGGATGGTTCTGTGTGTGAGTGGGTAAGGATGGTTCTGTGTGTGAGTGGGTAAGGATGGTTCTGTGTGTGAGTGGACAGGGATGGTTCTGTGTGTGAGTGGGTAAGGATGGATCTGTGTGTGAGTGGGTAAGGATGGTTCTGTGTGTGAGTGGGTAAGGATGGATCTGTGTGTGAGTGGGTAAGGATGGATCTGTGTGTGAGTGGGTAAGGGATGGATCTGTGTGTGAGTGGGTAAGGATGGATCTGTGTGTGAGTGGACAGGGATGGTTCTGTGTGTGAGTGGGTAAGGATGGTTCTGTGTGTGAGTGGACAGGGATGGATCTGTGTGTGAGTGGGTAAGGATGGATCTGTGTGTGAGTGGACAGGGATGGTTCTGTGTGTGAGTGGGTAAGGATGGATCTGTGTGTGAGTGGGTAAGGATGGTTCTGTGTGTGAGTGGGTAAGGATGGATCTGTGTGTGAGTGGGTAAGGATGGATCTGTGT